>CAUYRT010013047.1:0-55754 GCA_963574885.1 Lepilemur ruficaudatus | reverse complement strand
GGTTGTACGTAGATACAGTTGGAGCACTATGTATGTACTCTATGGTCTACCTTGACAGAGTAGGTTTTTGAATGTGGCAAGATAAGTCAACTTGAGTGGTAATATATTTTGGGAAATCAGCTCACTACAAATTGTGACTGTAAACATTGTACTGTAAATGTTTTGTAGTTTTCCCCCAATAAAAAAAAAAAAATTTAAAATCAAAAAAAAAAAAGACATAGAACATTATTATAACTGAGTTTACATTTAAAAATATATATATACCCAGTATAATATATAACATATTGTATATAACATATGTACATTTATAATACTTGTAACTTCCTATAATCGTATTTTATATCAATTACAATGTTTATTTAGAAATACATAAATATTCTTTAGCAAGATATGAAATAATCAGGAAGTTTAAGCTTCACAATACAATAAAATAATGATAGTGAATATGCTACAGTCATCTTTATGTTTCCGTGCTTTATCAACAAAATTTTATAGTATAATAGAATCTAATTTACTAAGTTAATTATAATACATTTTAAACGTTCCTGGAAAAGTTCTTGCAATAGCATTTTTTCAGCTTTCCACTATTGTTTTGCCTTTTCTGGAAAATAATGGGAACTTATTAATTAGTTCTGCATATCTAGTTCTTTTGCAAGTACTGGTATGGTATTGAGCAGATTAATAATTACTGCTTTATAGAAATTTGATTAAACCTAATATCTTCATTATAGCTCATCTGAGTTTTACATGCAGTTATATCCTTTGAAGCATACGTCCTGCTGCTATGTAAATGCGTGTGATTTAGATATAGGCTAGCTTATGCTTTAGAGTCAGTGAAATGTGACTTCTTGTGTATGTGCTAACATTTTTCTCTTTGGCTGTCATGCTTACAAATAATTTCCTAAATTAAGCTATTGAAGTAAAGTCCTTGTGTCCCAGATCTCACTTCATCTTCAGGATGGTTTCTGGCTCAATTTGAGCTGCCAAAGGTGCAAAGGTTAATCCAATTGAGGAAAATGGTCTTTTGTTTTTCTCTACCTGAAATCCAGTCATGCAGTATAATAAGAGGACGCACAGAGGAAAGAAATGGCCATGTCATGCATATAGTAGCAGTGTCCAAACAGGTAAGTCCTGATATATTGCCTACTTAGCCACAATATACAGGGATGAAAAAGTCTGCTCAGAGATATTTTCTTAATTAGAAGATAACAGAGATGCAATTGTCACTCATACTGAAAAATCTAAACTTACAATTAATTCAGGATTATATTTTGAGTTTTATATATCATCTTACCAAGGATTACAGAACTACCATATTAAAATGGAAATTAAAACTAACATTATTTGCATAATTCTACATTCAACGTCATTTTATCCTGGATGTCCAACTTCCTTTGCAGAGATCTTAGGCTGTGGAGTCTGATCTAGTTTCCAGTTCTGCCTCAGTCCCTTATGAAGATTGAGCAAGGCGGTTAACCTCTCTGAGTCTTACTTTTCTCAGCGGGAAAATGGGAGAAATAACACTTAACTCACAGTGTTGCAATGGGAGTTAAATGAAAAAGGAGATGTACAGTGCCTAGAAAAATTCCTGGCACATGGATCTGTAATAAATCTTAATTACCTTTTTCCCTTCTTTTGCCTGAATGATCAACTGAAGACATTTGATTCTTTCAGTTATTGTCAATTGATTTTTCTATTTAAAAAGGAAATTTTCCTCAATTAATAATCAATGTATTAACTTTCATTAACCAGCATAAACCCCTTTTAACATAAGCATGACAAAGACTTGGAAAATGTTATTTATTCTCATTCAAGGTATTTATTCCCAGAATAATTAGAATAGAGATGCTCATTAACTACTTATACCATGTAATATGATTTTTATGAAGGCTATTTGTGTTTCCTTTTTAGATACAGAGATAAGCAACACAAAATAAAAATTCAAATTTCTCATCTGGAATATTTTTTGTAGGGAACACACATTAAGAAATAATAATTAAGAAAAGTTATTGGTTGGAAAAGAGCTAAGAAAATTGAAAAACCATTATGTTACTAAATTTGTCCCATATTTTCAACATTTTCATGAATTAATTCTGTTTGTAATGAATTAGCTTTGTCTATTCCTCACATAATCAGCTTTATATAAAATTGACCTAGCAAATTCTGAACTTGAATAAAGTGTTGGGAACATCATATGTCAGACTATTGTGCAATTTGATTCTGAGAATGTGTTCTTCCAAGTTTTATCCCAATTTATATATTTAACCTTAAATAATCTTATTCACACTGCACAGGTAGAAAGAATCCATTCTATTCAATCATTATCCATTGTTACATAAATATTAATAACAACAACAAAAGCCTCCCTATAAGTTCAAGACATAAAGTCAAAAAACCTGGCAAGTGGCTGAGCTGTCATGCTAATGCTGGAGTTCCTATTTCATAGAGTCAAGCTATATTTTCCCACAGAACCTAAAGTCAGTCACAAGGAATCATTTCAGGATGAGAGTGAAGGTAAGAATGCACCCTCCAATATGTGAAAGACTGTGAGTCATAGTACCCTGGAATAAATGGTTCTCTATTCAAAGTAGGAATAATCAGATATCTGGTAATGGAGCTATGAGAGAGTAGCAATGTGATTGTCTTCCTCTGGAAGGGGACCATATTCCATCTGAATCATAAGAATGGAAAGGGGAAAAAAATTATACTTTAGACATTTTTCATTTAATTCTTGGCTCATTTCACTTTCTTTAATTGCATTGCTTAAATACATAGAACCCTAATTCTTTCAGAGATCCCATTACCCTCTGGGCAAGCTACAGGTATTTATTTGTTCTGTTCCTTTCCTTCCTCCATTGCTTGATCCCTTTCTTGACATCTGAGGATTGCCAATGTGAGTTTCAAAAGAAGAAAGCTGGCTATATCTGGTTCCAGAGAATGATCAGGGTCCCCTATCTTCTCCAAAACATTAATAATTTGGCAAGTTATTACATTAGTTCTTAGAATATCCTTTCAAAATAAATATTACTAACTCTTTTCTAGATACAATAAAGAGAGCAGCAGAAGAATTCAATTTGCTCAGGCATAGCAGTTGAATGGTAAAACAGAAAGCTATTCCTTGTCTCTGGAAATTTCAAGTTAGTCAATTTCTTTACTAGTGTAGCAATTTAGGTTTTTTCTCCATTTCTTATATAAATGTTACTTTCCCTTTTAAAAAGCAGTACAAAGCATACATAGCATAATATAAATGTCACAGCTCAATTAGTTGTACCATTTTACAAAAATGAGATCCATGCAATAGATTGCAGGAAGGCAAAGCATTCTTACTTTTGCCCGAAATTGTTAAGCAGAATGCATTTATAATCTTTGGCCTGTAACTCAAAGAATATAGTTTTAATTTGCATTTAAATAAAGCAACTCTCCGATTGCAAAGAATTTTCTTTTATTAGTTCCCATAAACAAGATGGCATTAAAGTGCATAGGCTACGTAAGTAGTATGTGAGGATAAATCAAACGGATAAACAAGGCACTGTCATGAAGAAAAGGAAAGCCGCCCTAGAGATACTTAAATAGTTAATATTCAGAATTCTTGCTATCAATTAAAGAAATGCTAAGCCCTAAGAGACTTCTACTTACCAAATCTATACATTTAGAATAGATACAATACTGCCCTAATAAACCCCTTGTTTATTAGTAATTCATAAGCACTTAGTTTTCTATTTTTATTTACATATTAATGAAACATATACTAAGTATATGGTATATAAGTAGTTTCATAAATTTTATTCATATATATTAAAAAATCCAATGCATGAGCTTGACAGATGCTATTGGCTGTGTTTTACTCATGAATCAACCGGGCATCAGTGATTTGCCCAAGTTCACCAAGCTGGCTCTAAACAGATGCCAAGTCTGGTGGTCTGTGTGTATTACTATTTCTGATACAACAAAGATGACCCCTTTACAACTAGAGTAAACTTGCACTTCTTTGTTTATTCTTTCATTTACCGCGTATTTATTTAGTGTCTATTATTGTTAGGAATGTTTATCTCCTGCTTCTGCTACAGGATGATCTCCTTTTCATTTGGACCTTCTAGACGGCTGAGAGAGGGGCCATGGGAATATTTTAACCCTCCACAATGTTCAGCGATGCCAGCAAGAAGTAAATTGATTGGCTCAATGATAATTCTTCATTAGAAACAACAACAACAACAAATGCCACTATTTTTTACCCTTGGGTTTTCCACATATTCAGAGTAATAAAAATTTTAAGGCAAACCACCAAAGGAAAGAATCACTAAAGAATACTCAGGTCATATTTTTACATCACATAAACATCTGGAAAAATAACGTTGCCAAATTGGCAAGTTTGATTTTGAATAATCAATATTAAAGTATATCACACAATTTTCTAAATTGAGGTGCTTAAAAAATTCTGTAATCTGTGACACCTCAGCCATAATTTCTTGCTTATGGTTGTCGTCACTCTCTTTTTTTGTCTATTTTTTAAACCAAATTATAGAATTATTCAGTGGTATAATATGAGAAAACATTCAATAGAGGCTGCCAAAACATCAGCCATGTTCATGGTGTCATATACTGAAGACATATATTACAATGTACTTCAATATGAGCAATGTGGCTCTAAAGTTTTTTTAAAAAATCAGCATAAATTTTAATTAATCAAGGCCTAAAATATAACCAGGATAAAACCTTCATTGGAGGCAATGGGGAAATACATATAAAAATAATCCTTTTCCCTTTGATACAATAATATAACTTGTAGCAACTTTTCTTAAGAAATAAATTATAAAGAAGCTTAAAAGTTTATGTATAATAGTGTTCATGACTATACTATCATAGCACCAAAAAAGTTATAAATAGCCAAAATGTCCAAAAATCAGAATTCTATTCTACAAATCATAAAATTTTCTTAAAGTAAAAAATTATCTTTTAAAATAATAGCCATATATTGGAAGATTATTAATCACATCAGGAATTGTCATGAAATATTATTGAATTAAAACTTGATACTCATTGTGTATATAGTATGGTACCAATTTTACACCCAAGCACACATATTCACTCACATAGACTAAATTCTGAAAGGATATAAATCAAATGTTAAGTTTTCAAGATTGCAAATTATTTACATTTTCTGAGTGATTTTTTCTTACATGTTTCCAAATGATCAATGAATACTTAAAAAACAAAAACTGTAATACTTAAAATAAGCATATGCTTGATCAAAATGCATTTGACCATTTATTCAACAAATATTTATATAGAGTGGTGATTAAAAAGGTAGCCTATGTTCTTAACTTGACCTTGGGTGAGTTACTTAACCTTCTTAAGACGCAGATAATAATCCCACCTATCTCAAAGGATTATTGTGAAGATTTTTTAGAAAGTTTTAATGTTGTGAGACAATGTAAGATAGCACATTATAGTGTAGTTTACTATATAGTAAATCTCAATAAATCCTAGCTATTTCTGAGTATCCACTTGGTACCAGAAATGAGGCCATAAGAATAAATTAACAACAAAGAAAAATCTTATGGTAGAGAAATCTATGTGAAAAAACAATCTGACCTGAATTATTCAGATAATTGCCTGATTTCTGAAAAATGTGAGTTAAAACACCTTGAAATTGGACAAACAGAGATATTAGAGGACTTTAATTATGTTAATCAAATCATTAACTGAAATAAATATTGTATTTATCTAGGTGCTTGGAATATTAAAAATGTTAGTTTTGTAATTGTTGAATATCTTTCAAACAAAAGGAAGCATTTGGCAAGGCAAATTGACGTCAACGTCATAACCAGGTTTCCATGATATCTACAAGCTGCAGCTGATGACTGGATTGCTTCATTGCTCAGGGCTCTTTGCTGATGAGGTTATCGTAGGTCCAGTTAATTTGGCTCACCATAGCCCAGCTTGCTTTTCTATACTCCATGGTGATTGACAGTAGGCAAAATCATGGCCAAGATGCAAATAAAAATCAGGCCAGAGATTTGTCCCCTGAGTTTGTTCGATAAGTAATGAGTATTCTACTGTGAAACCCAAGTGGAAGTCATTTCAATTCAATGTAACAAATATCTCTTGAGAGCTTATTATGAGCCAAGCACTGTCATAAATACTAAGGATTCAAACATGAATAAGCTATGGTCCTTTCCCTTGAGGTGTTTATAGTCAGCTGGGAGAAATGTGGGTAAACACATAATCACAGACAGTGTGTTGTAGAGACTCATGCAGCATGCTAGGGAAGTATGACAAAGGTGCACTTAGCCCTGCCAGGCGCATATGTGGTCAAGATGAGTATGTGTGTGTGTGTGTGTGTGTGTGTGTGTGTGTGTGTTTGTGTTTGTGTGTGTGTGTGTGTGTGTGTTTAGGCAGAGGGTACAGTTTCAGGAAAGACTTCCTAGAGGAGATTATAGTCAAGAAGACATAACTATCAGATGTCAAAGTGTACTTTTCTTTTTGTAGAAAATGAGATGACAGTGTTCATATTTTAATAATCGTCAAGCATATTTGTGCTCTTCTAGCTTACTTCCTCAATTTTTTATTTTTAAATCTACTGCCTATAAATTTATAGAATTTCATGGGTACCCCAAGGGTCACCAGCAAAAAACAAAAGAGAAACCTCGTATTCTAAATACGTAATAGTACTGCACTCTGTGTTTATGGTGGAATGTCAAGTACGTAAACCCACACTTGGGAAAATATATTTGATTTTCCTGGCTAAAGAGCCCATCCAGATGTAGAGAGTATTAATGTATTTGAATAAACTTGTGTTAAAGTACAGCTAGAATAGAAAAAAAAAAAAAAACAGTGCCTACATAAATACACCGGAAGTGCCTATCTTCTCAAAAAAGAGACTTCATTATAAATGATAATTCTGTATTGTTATAATTAGCCAGTTTTGTCATTCTAGCATGATGAGGATTTTTTTTTCTTTTTTTGCCAGGCACTATACTAAATACAGATAATTAAAAGGTGAATCAGTTATAGTCATGCATCACTTAACGCAGGGATCCCTTCCAAGAAATGTATTGTCAGGTGATTTTGTCATTGCAAAAACATCATAGAGTGCATTTACACAGACCTAGATGATATAGTCTACTACACGCCTAGGCCATGTGGTATGGCCTGTTGCTCCTAGGCTGCAAACTTGTTCAGCTTGTTGCTGTACTGACTACTGCAGGCAATTATAACTCAGCAGTAAGTATTTGTGTATCTGAACATATCTAAAGGTAGAATGGTACAGTAAAAATACAGTATTACAATCTTATGGATCTTATGGAAACCACTGTTGTATATATGGTCTGTCATTGACAGAAAATCATTATGTGGCACATGACTCTACATCCTCTTGTTTCAAGGAAGTCACTGTTGTTCAGGCTAAGCACTGAACAAATGTACGTACAGACAAAAACATGAACATTACAGATGTTGGGAAGACCCTTTCAGACATTGGCCTAGGCAAAGAATTCTTGAAGAAGACCTCCAAAGCAATTACTGCAGCAACAAAAACAAACAAATGGGATCTGATCAAATTAAAAAGCTTCTGCACAGCCAAAGAAACTATCACTGGAGCAAATAGACAACCTACAGAATTAGAGAAAATATTTGCTGTCTACTCTTCTGAAAGGTCTGATAACAAGAATTTACCTAGAACTCAAAAGAAGTAACAAGAAAAAAATCAAACAACCCCATTTATAAATGGCCAACAGAAATGAACAGAAACTTTTCCAAAGAAGACAGAACAATGGCCAGCGAACATATAAAACAATGTTCAACATCTCTAATCATTAGAGAAATGCAAATCAAAACCACAATGAGATACCACCTAACCCTTGTGAGATTGGCCTCTATCAAAAAATCCCAAAACAACAAATGCTGGCGAGGTTGTGGAGAGACAGGAACACTCTTACACTGCTGGTGGGACTGAAAATTAGTGCAACCTCTGTGGAAAAGAATTTGGAGATTTCTCAAAGAGCTAAAAATAGAAATATCATTTGATCCAGCAATAGCATTATTAGGCACCTACCCAAGAGAGCATAAGACATTCTATAATAAAGACATCTGCACCTGAATGTTTATGGCAGCACAATTCACTATTGTTAGGTCGTGGAAACAGCCCAAGTGCCCGTCAATTCATGAGGGTATTATTAAAATTTGGTATATGTTTACAATGGAATACTGCTCAACGTTAAGAAATGACAGTGAGCTAGCACCGCTTATATTATCCTGGATTGAGCTTGAGCCCATTATTCGAAGTGAGGTGACACAGGACTGGAAGAATGGGCTCCACGTGTACTCGCCATCAAATTGGTACTGACTGATTAACACTATGGTGCTCAAATGGTGGTGGCGTCCACCAGGGATTCGGGGGTTGGGGGGTTGACCCACATCTGAGAGATGTGGTGAGCACTGTGGAGGGGAGGGGCATGCTTGAAATGTAGTTGGGGATGGGAATTAGGGGACTTAATGGGGGAAGGAAATCTTCTAAAACTGATTTATATGAATAGCTGTACAACTTGGTATATTTACTAATAGGCATTTAATTGTTCACTTAAAATGGAGTAAAGGCATGGAATGTAAATTATATTTTAATAAATTTGTCTAAAAAATAGAGAGGCAAGCAAGAGTGGAGTCCACGCTTCCATCTGCAGGAGGGAACATTGGAGCTCCTCCAAGAGTTAATGGTTTATACAATCCATGTCTTCACTTTCTCCACGTGAGTCTGCTGACCCTTTTACTAGCCTGTGAGCTCACAATGCTGCATTATCCCTGGCTTGTGTCAAGGAGTCTGTTGGTGCTCTATTGAGACATCTTTCACTACCAGCAAAAATCAAATCTAACCTACCCAGGAAGATATGAGGTACTTATGGCATTACAGGACAGGAACTAGTAGCGCATACTGCCCAGTTCCCACCTTTTAACCCTGAATATTGACTGCAGACAATTGCCACAAGTTGCCAGACATAGTCTTTCAGATAGAGACATAAAGTTGGGAGTACCTATTATGCTGGTATCAGTATTTCTACTAGAGACATCTGTGTCTAAAAATTAGGTATTAAACATTTTCATTTAAAAGAAATCTATTCATTTTAGATCCTGCAAGTCCCACAAACAGACTTTGTCTCTTACATACATGGTGTCTGCAAGAAATTTAAAAACTGGCATGTCTGTGTTTAAGACATTTGGCTCAGATTAACAGGATGGCAATTGGGGCTGAACTAAAAGAATATAAAATTCTTTTAAATGATCTGCAAACCTCACTGATATGATAAGCAAATATATGATAAAAATTCTAGTTTTACTGACCATGGCCAGGCTATATAAAGCAATTTCTTTCTAAGAATTGGTTTGGCACTCATTTATGTGATCAATGTTTTTCATTTTTTTAAATAAAAGGATATATTTTAATTGGCGAAAGGTCCTAGTAGTTTATGGTGGCAAAAAACTCCAATGTTTGGAGTCTAAGTGTTGGATGTTTCCATCATCTCCACTTTTGTCTCTGCAGGAGTTGTCAATACTAATTGCCTTCTCTTGGGTGACTAGGGTCAAAGAAATGCCCTCTTACAAAAACAAAACGCAGGACAATGGTAACCAGTTGGGTGACTTGAGTAAGTGTATGTGATGAAACATGGCAGTCAGGGAACAGGAGGAAAGATGTTTGCTTCCTGACCTAGAGGAGAGTGATGTCAGGAAGGCATGAAAGGGATTTCTTTTACCAGAATTTGTTTAATACTAATCATTCCAACATTTTTGACATTGCACAACATTTTTTTTTTCTTTTTAATAATGGGGTAAGTGACTTCTCTGTAACAACAGAAAGGATGAATAAACTTAACATGTCAACAATATTTAAAAACTATCCTTAAAAATATATTTTTGTGACTTCTTGCTAGATTTGGACACAATAAAGTTTTGGTTTAAAAATAGCATCTTTTGGTAGACTGCAAATATATAATTCACGTCAATATAAATTAATGCAAAATCATTAATTTTTAAAGAAAAGCCTGGTGTTTTTCTTATATATTTATTGAGCATTTTTCCTTACTAAAATGTAAGCTCTGTGACAGGACAGAAGTTTCTTTGCAGAATTTTAGATAGAGCAACACTTTACTCATGGAAAGGCTCCCAAGAAATGTTTGTTGAATGTGAGTGTGAGTGAATAAATGAATGAATAAATTAATTAATGCTTAATTTTGAAGCATGTCATTATTGTTCTTTAAAAGGTATTCTGCATCCCTCCCCACAGAATATAGAATGCACTAAGGTACTAATATCAGATTTCCTTTCTGTTATACACTGAAAATATTCTATGTGGCATTTTTAATAGTGTATTACAGTTCATAATATACTGCAAAAAGTTATCATAAACTAGTCCTTCAGTGGTCAAAATAGAGATATGTTTTGCGTTTTCTTATGCATTTTAAAAGCAAATGTTCTTGCATTTTCTAGAGCTCAATATAGATTAATACAAAAGTCATTCAGGAGCTTGATTAATTCATTAAAAAGTTATCTGGGTGATTGAAGTATTAAAGTAATTGCCAAATAAAACAACTCAAAAAGACAAACTTTGCTATTTGTCTCAGAGGTAAGCAAGGGCTCTTTGTTGTTAGGTTAATCTTCTATATCCTTATGAACTCACCTCTCACTCCTCTTTGATTAAGCAGATAGTTGCTCATAAAGACACAAGTTTCTTTTCTTCTTTTAGTATTTTTTATTTTCAATTATTATGGGTACATAATAGTTGTATACATTTATAGGGTACATGCGGTACTGTGATACAGGGATATAATGTGAATTAATCAAATCAGTGTAATTGGGGTATACATAACCTCAGGAATTTATTATTTCTTTGTGTTAGGCACATTTCAAGTCCACTCTCTTAGTTATTTTAAACTATACCCTAACTTGTTGTTGATTATAGTTACTTTGTTGTGCTATCGAATATTGTTCATTCTATCTAACTATTGAACTATATTTTTGCACCCATTAGCCATTCCCACTGTATCCCCATCCCGCTACCCTTCCCAGCCTCTAGTAACCTTCATTCTACTCTCTGTCTCCATGAGATCAATTATTTTTAATATTTAGCTCCCATATATGAGCGAGAACATGTGAGATTTGTCTTTCTGTGGTTGGTTTATTTCATTTAACGTAACGTTCTCCAGTTCCAGCCATGTTGTTGCAAATGGCAGGATTTCATTCGTTTTGTGGCTATATAATATTCCATTGTGTATATATACCACAATTTCTTTATCCATTCATCCACTGATGGACACTTAGGTTGATTCCAAAGTTTGGCTTCTGTGAATAGTGCCTCAGTAAACATGGGAGTCAGATAATCTTTTCAACATACCGAATTCCCTTCTTTTGAATATATACCTAGTAGTGGAATTGCTGGGTCATATGGTAGTTCTATTTTTAGTTTTTAGAGGAATCTCCACACCACTCTCCATAGTGGCTGCACTAATTTACATTCCCACCAACAGTGTATGAGGGGCCATTTCTCCACATCCTTGCCAGCATTCATTATTGCCTGTCTTTTTGATCAAAGCCATTTTCACTGGAGTGAGATGATATCTCATTGTAGTTTTGATTTTCATTTCTCTGATGACTAATGATGTTGAACATTTTTTCGTATACCTGTTGGCCATTTGTATGTCTTCTTTTGAAAAATTTCTATTCAGTTCATTTGCCCATTTTTTAAATTGGGATTATATGAGGTTTTTTTTCCCCTATGAAATTGTTGCAGCCCCTTATATATTCTAATTATTAATCCCTTGTCATATGGGTAGTTTGCAAATATTTTCCCTCATTCTGTGAGTTGTCCCTTCACTTTGTTGATTGTTTTCTTTGCTGTGCAAAAGCTTTTCAGCTTGATGTGGTCCCATTTGTCCAATTTTTCTTTGGTTGCCTGTGCTCTTGGGGTATTACTCAAGAAGTCCTTGCCAAGACCAATATCCTGAAGCATTTCCCCAAAGTTTTCTTTTAGTAATTTCATAGTCTCAGGTCTCACATTTAAGTCTTTAATCCATTTTGATTTGATTTTTGTATATGGTGAGAGATAAGGGTCTAGCTTCATTCTTCTGCATATGAATATCCAGTTTTCCCAGCACCATTTATTGAAGAACCTGTTCTTTCTCCACTGTATGTTCTTGGCAACTTTGTCAAAGATAAGCTCACTATCGATGTGTGGATTTATTTCTGGGTTCTCTATGCTGTTCCCTTGGTCTATTTGTCTGCTGTTATGCCAGTACATGTTGTTTTGGTTACTACAGCTCCGTAGTATATTTTGATGTCAGGTAATGTGATTACTCTAGTTTTGTTCTTTTTATTCAGGATGACTTTGGCTATTCTGGGTCTTTTCTGGTTCCATATAAGTTTTAGAATTATTTTTTCTATTTCTGTGAAGAATGTCATTGGTGTTTTGATGGGGATTGCATTGAATCTGTAGATTGCTTTGGGTAATATGGACATTTTAACAACATTGATTCTTCCAATACATAAGCATGTAATATCTTTCCATTTTTTTGAGGACACAACTTGATTATGGTTTCAGGTCTTTCATTTAAAAATAATTTGGAAAATCAGTCTGTATTTCAAAAAGCTGATTCATGCATTATCCCTACTGCTTGGAAATGATCCTCCATGAGACACCTGATATGTAGGTTTCCAATAACTGGCAATGTAACTTTACTTGAAGCTCCTTGCTAATCACTCTGAAAGGAAATTTCTTTAGACCTAAGACTTTCAAACCCTACTCAGATGTTTGACTGAGTGGTTCTTAACCAAGTTTCACTTCAGAATCCGTATGGGAGGTTTTTAAATAGAGCTACCTCTGAAGATTCTGATCAATAAATTTGAAGAAAGAAATGATGCATGATTATACCTGGTGGAGAAATTCTGTTTTAGGATCACACTAGTATCACTAACCATAGATTCTTCTCACGGAAATGATGACCAATATGTCAAGAGGAGACCTGGTAAGATAAACAATTGTCAGTGAAGAGAAAGGCAGTTTTATTTGTATACTGAATTTACAATAATTATTGTTATTCATAATAATTCTTGTCACATATTGAGCACCCACTAAGTGTTAAGGACCAAGACTACTCATGACTATGTTGTGTCATTAAAACCCAAAATAGCTGAAAAGAAGGAGTATTGTCTCTATTTAATATAGGAATAGGTTAAATATCTTGGCTAGGAAAAACAACCTAGTAAGTGCTAGAAATAGATTCAAAGAGGAGTGTGCCTCTGCCCTAAATGCATCCTTCTCCACTATCCACACGTGCTCCTTGTGTCTTTCCCCAGAGAAGGACAAAGTCAGCGTAGAACAAACTCATACCAGTGACATAACCGAGCCATGAATTTTTGCTCTAGGCGAGAGACAAGTGCCTACCTCTGCCTCTATGAATTAGTAGGCAAATATATGTACAGTGACCATGTTTTCTCAACCAATAATCAGGCTACTTTAACTGAAAATGGAGATGATTCCCAACATTCTAGGACACAAGGTCAGCCGAAATAAGTATATGATAAATAGCAGGTAGGAGGAAGAGATTACAGACCAAAGTAAGGTCAGTAGAGAAAAAGAACATTCTATCTCTCCACATCGACACCAACATTTATTGTTTTGGGATTTTTTGATAAAAGCCATTCTCACTGGGGATAAGTGGTATCTCATTGTGGTTTTGATTTGCATTCCCTGATAACATTCATGGGATGTGGGGCAGATGAGTGTGATGCGCACCGTCTGGGGGATGGACATGCTTGAAGCTCTGACTCTGGGGGGCAATATACATAACCTAAACATTTGTACCCCCATAATATGCTAAAATAAAAAAAAGAGAGAGAGAACATTCTAAGCTGGTGGCCAGCCTATGCTATGGAACAGACGAGACTGACTTGAAATACCACAACATCTTGTCATCTCCCAGTTCTTTAGCCAGGCCTAAAAACAGAACAGAATGCAATTATTTTCTTACAACTCTTTAAATATTATTTTATATAAAATTCCCTTAGAACATTTTAAAAAGCGAGATATAAGTCAGATATCCTGAGTTTACATGGTATAAAAAATTTAAACAGGGGAAAGAATGCTATGCTGAAATTAGCATTGCTTTAAAATGATGAAATGTGTTTTATACAAAACAAAGCTTTCTTTACAAAAAAAACCCCACAATAATGCAATTTGCAACTAAGTTGTCCGAGGTATGCAGTGATATGGAAAATGGATATCACATAACCTTATTCTGCTTATCAATATATAATTATGAAGTAATTTACAATAATGTGGTTATTGATTTAACTTCATCCATGTGCCTTCAGAGGACATTTATGCTTTAGAAATGAAATTTAACTAAATTATTGGATAAAATTGCCACTAAGCAATCCTAATTAGAAAACAAATGCTGATGTGTATATCTGGGGACTCTCCTGATCCCAGCATAGGTGCCTTTTTAATAGATTAATGTTGCTATGGCGTAACAAGTGGGAATTGCTTATATCTGTTCTACTGAGGTGGGTCTCGTGCTTCAGTACATGACAAATGCAAAAATATTCTACATTTCTCCTGAAATGCTCTAATACCTCACCAAAACCAAGAATAGCAGAGTTAACAGCTGCACTGCCAGGTCAGAAGTTATGGAGACGTGTGTGGGGGCTTGCCTCAGTAGTGAACTCATTCAAAAGTCAATCATTATGAAAGAAAAAGGAAGGAAGGAAGGAAGGAAGGGTTAGAAGAAAGGAAGTGAGAGGAGAAGAACACCATGAAAAGGAAAGAAAACCTACTGGAAAACACAGAGTGTGGCATATGCAATCATATCTCACTTTCAATGATAATGAACTAAAAATAATATTATGGTATTATAATAATGTACTATAATATTATCGTATAGTTATTTTCAAGTGCAAGAATCTCCCTGTTATGTCTTAATTTATTTCATCTGTAAAGGAAGTAGTATTAGCCCTCTTTTACACAAGAAATGACTAACGTGTGAGAATTAAAACATAAAGTCAGGATTCGAACCCAGACTGTCTGGATGCAGATTCTGTGCCCTTAATCACTATGCATTGGTGGGTGCCTCACCACATATTAGAATTTAGTTGGTGTTAGAAATAGAAGTACGACTAGAACCAATCCTGGGGGCATGTGTTAGAAATCGGAATGCAAATTCCTCCTGAAGTTTGACGTGGATAGTTGGTAGACAGAACTTGAGATTTACAGCCCAGCTATTTCTTGCCCTGAGTGTCTTCAATGTGTAATTATGTCACCAGGTGCTCAGCACAAAGCAGCATAATGACTCTCGTAGGGTGTAGACCGCGGCTGTTGTGAAATAGCCAAAAGAACTTCTCTTTACAAATTGAGAACGATCAAGCATTAGTGGTTTGACTCTATAATTAATGTAATAGATACCAACAGGCAAGCTTAAATTTAGGCTAAAAATGTAATAAGTTAAAATAGGAACAATAACGGGCCCTCTGGAAGTGCCAAATCAAGCTTTAGCTCTAGGATATCAATACTAAAGTGAAAGAAAGAAAGAAAATTCTTTCAAAGTTGCATTCAGAAAGGCAAATGCCTTTCTGAATGCAACTTTGTTATTTCTCTAAAAATAGCTGGCCACATTTTGTCATATATGGGAAAAGTATGATCAAAGCAGTAGGAGTTTTCCTATGTTACTAATCATTAAGAATACAACCAGAAATGAAGAATAACAGTTTGTGAGGTTTATAAATGAGTGGGCTTGGAAATCAGACTACTCAGGTGTTCCATTTGCTGGATATGAAACTTTGAGGAAGTAATGCATCTTTGCTAAGCCCCAGTTTATTCAGATGTAAAAGTGGGGATGATAATAACAATATACAAGGTTATATAAGAAACAGATCAGATCTCATGTTTGAAAGTAATTCTTTAAGTGCTGGATATATAGAGTGCTTCTTTTGTTTTCCATTAAAACATAAGGTCAAAGAATTGCAGCTCCTGCTTAACTAATCCCTGACGGCTAACAGCAGAGAAGACTCCAATCTTGGTGTGTCATTAAAATGCACTCTGTGTCACTGTTCAAAGAAAGCATAACTAAATTGTCTCTTGTTCTTCTAATCTTGAGAACTTCCTGGTGGGATCCAATACCTTCAGCAGACAGCTGCTAACTGAAGTAGTAGAAGTGTCAGGAAGAACGGGTAGCATTTATCAATAGTAATTTGACAGAATTACTGACTATTCATATATTCAATTTTCTTTCAGTTTATGTATTACCAAAAAGACTTCTAGAATTCCTATTCAATATTTCATATCTCAAAAAGGAGAAATCTGGCATGTAAACCAAGCTACTCCTACTTACCAAAAATCTTTCAAGTTTGTGCCCAGGTAGACATAACTGCACTAACCTAGTTCCTCAGACACTTTCTCAAAAACTCATTGAAGGTTCCAGTTTCCAGTCTAAAACATAAAGAGCTGAGTAGTCATCACTTTTGTCCTCATAATAAGAAAAAAGGATGAACATACTGAAAATCAGCAACTCTTCTTAATTTCATTAGAGAATTGAGGTCAAGGGCAAACTCTCCTGAAATTCAGAGAAGCAGTTCGTAGAGAGTCACAGCTTACTGCAACCAGAAGCTGCTGGAGCCAGGAACTGGTAGAAACTGTTAGAAGATAAATGTGGACTAGCTTGAGAGTAAAAAACGCACAGGGGGCTCAGTTTTACAGAGGTGCCCACACTATTGTGAATTTTATCTTCAGGAGTTCTACCAGGTTCTCATGGTCAAGATCTGATAAAAGTCCACTTGGAATTTCAGCAGGGGATGAGAAAAGTAATCATCATGAAATATACCCAGGGGGAAATTTTCCATTATGTCAACAGGCTAAAGAAGAAATAGGCAGAGAAAAGAGGACTCTTGGAGCAGTAAAACTATTCTGTCTGATACTGTAATGGTGGACACATGACATGTTGCATTGACAAAACCTGTAAAACTGCACACTACAAAAAATAAGCCCTAATGTAAATTAAGGATTATAGCAAATAATAATGTACCAATATTGGTTCATCAATTGTAACAAATATACAATATGATTAGATGTTAATAAGAGGAGAAATAGTAAAAAGGAAAGGAGGTATATAGGAAGTCTTTGTAATATCTGCTCAGATTTTATGGAAATCTGAAACTGTTCTAAAAAACACAGTCTACTAATGACAAAAAAAAAACCCTCATTGAATACATTTTTGCTGCTTAGATCCAGATAGAGAAACTTTTAAGAAAAACCCAAGCACACCTTTCCCCTGATCTCCAAGAAAGTGGCATCCTGCCACGGTTCTATATGATAAATTTCTAATAAAACCTGGTGTATTCATGCCCATTTTAGCATTGTCAGCAAAGAATTTTTCTTGACACATCTTCCATCTAAGGCCTCCTGTATTAATTTTCAAACACCACCCTCCCTACCTCCTAAGATAAGCATAATTCCAGTGATGGAGAGAATATATCCCTCACATAGATATCTGGGCAACCAAAAGAAGAGTTGAAATTGAGTGAAGCATCTCTAGATTAGAAGTATCAGGATTAGTAGTAACTCTCCTGAGACCACTCTCAAGGAAGTAGAACCCAGCTATGCTGTGGATGCAGCCCATAGAACTTAAAAAGGTGGGACTGAAAATTAGTACAACCTCTATGAAAAACAGTATGGAGACTCCTCAAAAAACTAAAAGTCAACCTACCATTGATCCAGCAATTCCACTACTGGATATTTACCCAAAGGAAAAGAAGTCATTTTATCAAAAAGACACCTGTACTCAAATGTTGATTGCAGCACAATTCACAATTGCAAAGATGTGGAATCCACCCAAGTGCCCATCAATTCATGAATGGATTAATAAAATGTGGTATATGTACACCATGGAGTACTACTCAGCTATAAAAAATGAATTAATACCTTTTGCAACAATTAGATGGAACTGAAGACCATTCTCCTAAACGAAGTATGGCAAGAATGGAAAAAGAAATACCACACGTACTCACTATTAAATTGGAAGTAACCGATGTGTAACCAAGCGCACAGGGGAAGTAAAACTCAATGGAAGCAACCAGGGGGAGGGAGGAGAAGAGGAGAGGAATAAACCAATCTACTGGGTACTATGAACACTATTTGGATGACAGGACCTATAGCCAGGACTCAAGCATTACAAAAATTATCCATGCACCCTAAAACATTTGTACCCCCTTAATATTTTGGGAAAAAATCATGTGCAGAGAGTGATTAAGAAAAATGGACTGGAGTTTGAATTCAGTTTTGCCAATGACTAGCTGTGTGGTTCTCAGCAAGTTGCTTAATATTTCTGAGACTGTTTCCTCATCTGTAGAATGAGAATAGTACTATCTTTAGTATAGGATTTTTATTATTGTTAAGTGAAATTTCAATGAAATAATATACGTCTATTAGTAACTGGCATGTGGAAGTTTACAATAAGCAGTAGCTGCTATTTGGATCTGAAAAGATCTTAGAGATTTTAAAGATGGAAAACTAAAGTTCAAAGACATGACATTACTTGTGAAGATCCTAAAGCAGTGTCACTTGTAGGGCACTTGCCGTGTTTTTACAGAACACTGTTACTAGGCATTTGTGGGAATAAAGGAAGAAAGAAAATAAGTCACTTTTTCTGAATCAATTAAGATTGGCCTTAAAAAGTTATGATTTGAAAACCAACTGACAGAAGAATTTTCTCTATATTGTTTCCTGTTATCTCCATAATCTTTCTCGTCTTTCCAGCCACTGCAACAGTTAGAAAAGGGAAGACTAGGAGGAAGTGACTAAACAAAGGGGCCCTTGAAAACGTTGTCGTGGCATGGCTGGAGCACTCTTTCAGCTCAGGGGAAGAACTCTAGCTCCTTCTTTTCAGTTTTACTCGAATAGAGGGGAAGTGCAGAGAGGTTTTCATTTCGGCAGCTACCAGATGTTGTAGGGCTCCAGCCTACATTTTATAGGATTATATGTGTCTTGAGGCATAAAAAGGAAGATCATCTTAAGGCATAACTGCTTCAAATTTGTTTTGTGGAATACATGTTGATCACTAAATCATTCAAAAAATTATGATTAACCTGGGTAGAAATGGGTGTTAAGAAACAGCCATCCCTTTACCATTTTAAATACCATCCCACATTGTGAATAAATGATAGAAATTAGTTTATATCAAAACTTATTCAAGTTTATGGACAAAAATATCACTACTTATCTCTAGATCCATAGCTGCAGGTAAACTAGAGGAATCTGTGACAGCAGAGATTCATTCTGGCCAGTGTTTCCAGCCCTTTCTCATCCTTCAGATCGCCACTGAAACATATCATCCTAGGGTACCATTATATACAACCCCTCTTTCTCCGGTGCTCAAAACCAGCCAGAGAGTTTCTACCACTCTGTTGTTGCCACTGTTTGCACTAACTAAAAGTTACGGTTATACATTTGTTTGTTCATTTTCTTGTTTGTTGTCACTGTCTTACATTAATTTATAAACTCCCTGAGGGTAAGGACCATGTTTATTTTATTCATCAAAGTATGCATAGTTCCTTTCAACTCACCGGACAGAGTGGCAGTCCACAATATCTGCTGATTGACTAACTGAATGAATGAATGAACTCGCAATAGTACCGTGTCCAGTGCTCTCCCTGGTAGAGAAAATGTCCATCTCTCAGTGTAGGGCTCAAGCAACTTATATCATTATCCCTTTTTTTCTTTTTTTCTTTTTTTTGTAAGCAGCTGCCATAGTCATTTCCTCTGCATTCAATTTATATAATCAAGTATTTTAAATTCACATTAATCAAGTATTTAAAATTGTTGGCTAGAACATGATGAAAACCAAAATAAAGTAGCCTTCCTGCACGTATCACAGAAAACAAAACTTGGATATAAATATAAACCCAAAGAAACATTGATAGCTCGGAGTAGTTTTTTCTTTGATTATTTCAAGAATCAAATTCATAATAAAATGAAGCTAAGATTATTTAGTAATTAGGATTCATTCAACCAACAGATGATGTGGCAGAGATAAGTTAATACAATTAAATATAATACAGCTTGATGTAAAGGTTAGAGTGGCTGATATATGAAGGTGACAAGACACCATTATTGAAAATTGAGTTTCTTAAAATTAAAACAAAAAGGTTTGGGATATTAGTAATATTTTGTAGTCAATAGTAAGCAGATAAAAGTTTCATAATGACATATTAGTCAAGAATTGTCTTTTTCTAAATGACCAATGCATCATAGAGTAAAACATTATTTTTTATTATTAACTATTGCAGGAACATTTTATCTGAAATCATTTGCTATTATTTAATATAGAAACCCCTCTGATACTGTAAGGGAGAGCTGACAGTGGAGGGGTTGTGAAAGATTATTTTTAATATTTCGCATAAGAGTCTACAATGGTTCCTGTGGCTCTGATCACTCAAAAATAGAATGAAAAACCAGGTAAATTTGAATCCTCTCATATTGCCCTAATAGCAATTAACATTTATGTACTGCTTTTATGGCTATGATTTCATTTGACCCTTGATTTATGTTTTGAAATTTCTCACTTGTTTTCAGCTCCCTAAAATACCATAGTTATTATTTGGAAGGAAAGTATCCTACCTTGTATTACAATAAAATCGCTTGAGATAATGGAAACATTTTTAGCTTTAGTCACTAAACAGTGTATGGATTTGTGGAAAAGAAGGCCATGGAGAATGGATGTCAGGGACAGGTGTGATTGTTACAAAACTATTAGCAAAACTCAAGAGTAGAAATTAGTGTGTCCTTCGGATGGATAGTAAGGGAATAAGAGTAAATGAGTTGAGGGTAATAGTAATGAACAATTGGGAGAAGGACATAAAACCATCACTGATGCATAGTATTATAATAATAAACGTCTACACACAGCATGTTCACAGTTTAAATTTACTACATAGAGATCCAATTACTGTAATATGGTAATCTAGCTATTTTGTCCGTCCCTTTCACTGAAAAAAATGAAAAATGATAGATAAAACATTATGAAAATGTATGAGATAAGATATTCTAGATTCACTTTTCTGTTTTTTAATTTATTATAATTTGGCAATTTATAATTATATATATTTATGGAGTACAAAGTGATGCTATGATTTATGAATACAATGTGGAATAATTAGGTTAAGATAAATAACATATCACCTCAAATACTTATCATTTTGTGATGAGAACATTTGAAATTAACTCTATTAGCAATTTTGAAATGTACAATATGCTATTATTAACTATCTATATTTGCTACACTGTGCAATAGATCTGAACAAAAAACCTCGTATCTCCCGTCTGAGACCTTATATTCTTTGACCGTCATCTCCCCCTTCCCCCACCCTCCAGCCTCTGATAACCACCACTCTACCCTCTATTTCTATGGGGGTTAGATTGTTTTAGATTCCACATATAAGTGAGAACATGTGGTATTTGTCTTTCTGTGTCTGGCTTATTTCCCTTAGCATAATGTTCTCCAATTCCATGTTGTCACAAATGACAGAATTTCCTTCTTTTTAAGGCTGAATAATATTCCATTGTGTAGATAGATCACATTTTCTTTATCCGTTCTTCAATCTATGGACACTTAGGTTAATTCTGTCACTTGGCTATGGTGAATAGTGCTGTATAGAACACGTAAAAGCAGACATACCTTTGACAAACTGATTTCATATCTTTTGGATAAATACCCAGAAGTGGGGCTGCTGTTTCATATAGTATTAATAATACTGTTTTAAGTTTTTGAAGGAACTTCCATGCACTTTTCCATAATGGCCATACTAATTTACATTCCCACCACCAATGTACAAGGGTTGCCTTTTCTCCATATCCTTGCCAATGCTTGTTATCTTTTGTCTTGTTAATATTAGCTGTTGTGACAGGTGTGAACTGATATCTCATTGTGGTTTTAATTTGCATTTCCTTAATGATTAGTGATATCTCTCTGTGTGTGTGTATTGTGTATATATCTATTGGCCATTTGTGTGTCTTATTTTAAGAAATGTCTATTTAGGTCCTTTGTCTATTTTTAAATTGGAATAACAAAAAAACTCAAATAGCCAAGGCAATTATGAGCAAAAAGAACAAAGCTGGAGGCATCACTCTATCTGATTTCAAACTATACTACAAAGCTATATCAACTAAAAGACCATGGTAATCGAAAAAAAAAAAAAAAAAAAAAAAAAGCACATATCAACCAATGGAACAGAATGGAGAGCCCAGAAACAAACCCCCACATGTATGGTAACTGATTTTAGACAAAGGTGACAAGAATATAAAAGGGGAAAAGAATAGTCTCTTCAATAAATGGTGTTGGGAAAACTAAACATCCATATGCAGAAGAATGGAATTGGATGCTTATCTCACACCATATACAAAAATCAACTCAAAATAAATTAAGCAGTTATGTGTAAGACCAGAAACTGTAAAACTTCTACAAGAAAACATAGGCGGAATAACTACACAACGCTGATCTGGGCAATGATTTTTTGGATTTGGCCCAAAACTGCAGGCAGCAAAAGCAAAATAGACACATGGAATGACATCAAACTAAAAGGCTTCTACACAGTAGAAGAAAAATTACCAGTGCGAAGACACAACCTATGGTTTGGGAAAGGTTAATATTCAAAAATATGTTAAAGAGCTCAAACAACTCAATAGCAAGAAAATAGACTCAATTTTCCCTGTGTCTCTCCTCTAAATACAGCTATATACCTTGGAAATAATTCAGCAGACAATTATAATACAAAAGAACTCTGAAAGGTAAAGAGAAGAAAGCAGATTGGCTAGGGACCTCAGGACATGAGAAAAGACACCTAAATGAATTCCTGGGTTTTCTTTGTATCTCCCATATATGTCAGGCTGGGTACAGAAGAGACCTGAAACCTGGACCTGTCAAGAGACACAGAAAACAAACAAGTGAAGCCTGCTTGCTCTGACCTAAGGACTGGGAAAGGGGAGCCCAGCAGAGATCTAACAAAGAGATCCACCCCTGCCCAACGCCTAGGGCAGTGCAAGCGGGCCTGACACCCACTATCAGCAGGGTTGTGTGGGGACCCGTGCTCACTCCACCCAGTAGACTCGAAGGTAAAGCATCGCCGAGGTCTGCCCCACACCCTGGGCAGTAGCAGGCCTGATATGCAACAGTGACTTAGACCCAGTATTTCCTGAACCTCCCACCCAATAGCACTGGGAAGTGCAGATGGCACTTGCAAGGATCAATCAAGAACCCAGCAGAGTCAGAAGAACAAACTGACCAGAATAGCATCACAAAGACTCTAAAAACTAAATTAACTAAATTGTCATTGGCACTAAAGCTCATCACTAGAGTGATCCAGGACCCACATGCTAAACATAAATAGAGTCACTGCTACCTGAAAAAGATGATTCAATAAAATCAATAGTCTCCTAATATTATGTCCAAAATGTCCAGGATATTTGCAAAAAACAAAAAATCACTCATTATACCAAGAACCATGAAAAACACACTTGAATGGAAAAAGACAAGACAACCAGCCAACACTGAATAGGTTGTTGGAATTACCTGACAGTATTTAAAGCAGCTATTATTAATACATAGAAACTATAAATCAGTGGTCTCAACCTAAACAACACAAAGAATATAGACTAGCAAATGAACAACACAAAGAAAGGAACAGAGACCCATGGAACTGTGAGAGAATAACAAAAGGGCTAACATTTATATGTCAGAATTTCAGACGGACAGTAGAAAAATTGAGAGCTGAACCTTCCCAAATTTGGTAAAAGACATAATCCTTCAGATTCAAGAATCTGAGTGAAAGATATAGCCTAAGGGAAAAAAAAATCCACATTAAGACACAATAAAATTACTTTAATTAATTAAACTAAAAACTGAATACAAAGGAAAACTAAAAACAGCCAGAGAAAAATGGCACATTACTTATAGGGAAGCACTAATCCAAGTAACAGTGGATTTCTCATCTGAAACCATGGAAGCTGGAAGGAAGTTTCAGTACATCTTTCAAGTGCTAAAAAAAAGAAATAAGCCAGAATCCTGTGTGCAGTGAAGCTACCCCTCGGAGAGGAAGGGAAACAAGACATTCTCAGATTAAGGGAAACGAAGGGGATTCAGCAGCAGCAGAAAACCCCTTTAACGATGGCTAAAGGAAGCTTTCCAGACAGAAGACAATGATAACAGAAAGCAGCCGAAGCCTTTAGAAAGGAAAGAACAGCATGGTTAAAAATAGGGGTAAATATAACACACTACTCTTCATCCCGTAAGTTTTGTAAAATGTATTTTATATTTGAAACAAAAGTTATAATACCATATGATGTGGTGCTCAATGTACACAGAGAAAATATTTGGTAATTATATTTAAAAAGTGGGGAGGGTAAAGAGACATAAATGGAAACAAGTTTTTTACACTTTGTTAGAAGTAGTAAAGCTGTGATACTAGTAGACTGTGATAAGTTACATGTGTACATTGTGATATCTAGAGCAAACTCTAAGAGAACTACACAAAGAGATATTCTCAAAACTATTATAAATACATAAAAATGGAATTCTAAAATAAAAGTGCAAGTAACCTATAAGGATTCAAAAAAATGGGAGAAGAAAAAAGAGAACAGATAGAAAACAAATGCTAAAATAGCAGACTTAAGCTCTACCATATAAATAATTACATGCATATTATGTAAATATACCAATTAAAAGAATAGTGAGGCTAATATCGGCAGTGGAATTAAGAAAAAACACCAACTATATAAAAGTAACTCACTTTGATCCTAACAAGTAAAAGGATGAAATAGCATGACAATATTAATTTTAAAAACTAATACAAACAGTAGTATTGGCTATATTAATACCAGATAAGGTAGACTTCAGAGCAAAGAACATAAAGACAAATTGAAATCTTAAAAGATCATAGAAGGATTATCCATCAAGATGATATGGCAATCCTAAATGTGTATGCATCAAACAACAGAGCTTCAAGTTATATTATGCAAAAATTATAAAGCTGAAAGAAGAAATAGATAAATCTAAAGCTATGGTTGGGGACCTCAATACCTCACTTTTAGCAATTGCTAAAACTACTAAGCAGGAATGAGCAAAGATATACAAAAATTGAACAATATCATTCACTGACAGAGTCAACCCGAAATTTATAGAACACATGCTCTGATATCACCAGAATACATATTTTTTAAGAGTCTGTGTAATATTCACCAAGATAGACCATGCATGTCCTGGGCCATAAATAAATGTTAACAAATTGAAAGCATTTGAAGTCATACAGAGTGTGTTCCCTAACCAAAATGGAATTAAATTGGAATCAATAACAGAAAGACCAAAGGAAAATCTCCTAACACAAAAACTAACCAACACACTACTAAATAATGCATAGGTCAAAGAGGAAGTCTCAAAGAAAATTTTAAATATAAATATAAGAAAATTAAAATATATCAGACTCTGCAAGGGTTCAGTTAAAGCAGTGCTGAGAGGAAAACGTATAATTTAAACGCTTTTGTTGAAACAGAAGAAAGTGTCTATGGCCATACCATGCTGAACCCACCCAGTGTTGTTTGATCTCTGAAGCTAGAGGGGGTCAGGCCTGGTTAGCACCTAAATGAGAGGGGGAAAAAAACAAACATCTCTTGTCTATAATCCAAGTTTCTACCTCAAGAACTAAGAAAAGAAAGAGCAAAGCAAACAAAAAAAAAAAAAGAAATAATAAAAGATGGAAGCACAAATAAATGAAATTGAAACAGGAGAAGAATAGAAGAATTAATAAAACAAAAGGCTTATTCCTCAAAAATTAATAAATTGGTAAACCTCTAGCAAAACTGACAAAGATAAAAAGTGAGAAGGCTCAAATCCCCAATATCAGGACTCTAACAAGGGGTGTCATAACAAATGCTGTAGTCATTAAAAGGACAGTAAGAGACCACTGCAGTCTAATGTGTGTTCATAAATTGGACAACTGTGAAGAAATGGATGAATTCCTTGAAAGTCACATACTATCAAAAGTCAGTCAAGATGGAAGAGGTCACCAGAGTAGTCCTATAACTACTAAGGAAGTTCACTTTGTAATTTAAAAATCCCCCAAAGGAGACATCTACATGCCTAGGTGGTTGCACTGGCCACTTTATTAAACATTTGAAGAAGAAATAATATCAATTTTACACAATCTCTTCTAGAAAATAAAAGATCAGGGAATGCTTCCCAACTTACATTATGAGGCTAATATTATTCTGACACCTAACCTAGACAAAGGTTTTCCCCCACTAAAAAAAAAAATAAATAAAAAAAAATGAAATATAAAATAAAGATTTTACAGATAAAAAAAAAAAAGAAAGAAAGAAAGGGAGAAAGGAAGGGAGGGAGGGAGGAAAGGAGATGCAAAAATCCTCAGAAAAAAATCAGAAAATTGAATCCAGCATCAAAAAAATAATATTCTCCTACCAGAATATTCCAGGTATGCAAGACTGTTTCCACTTTTGAAAATGAATCAGCATAATGTACCACATCAAAAAACTACAAAATAATTATCATACAGTTCTTATTCCAATAAAAATAATTCATCAAACTAGGAATAGAGGGGAACTTTTCCACCTCACAAGAGCATGTACAAAAAGTCCTATAGTTAACATAATGCATGGCTTAAGACCGAAAACTTCCCTTCTAAGATCTAGAACAAGTAAGGATGCTTGCTCTCATCATTCTTATTCAGTATAGTACTGTAAGTTCTGGTCAGCACAATAAGACAGGAAAAAGAAATAAAAAGTACAGATTGGTAAGGAAGAAATAAATCCATCTCTATTTGCAGGCAACATGACTTTCTATATATAAAATCCAAAGAAATCTATAAAAAAAGTTCTTATAACCAATAAATGAGTTCAATAAGGGTGAAGTATCAACATGTATGAAGATCAACATACAATAATCAATTACATTTTAAAATATTAACAAAGATCAAGTGGAAACCAAATAAAAATGTAATACCATTTACAGCTGTTTCAAAGAAAATAAATACTTAGGTATAACTCCAAAAAAAAATCATGTACAGGACTCATATACTGAAAATCGCAAAATGAAAGAAATGAAAGAAGATCTAAACTTGGAGAGATATACAATGCTAATGGCTTGGAAGCCTCAACATAGTAATGATGTCATTTTTTCCTAAATTGATATAAAGGTTTAATGCAAACCTATCACAATCCCTGCTAGGTTTTTGGTATACATAGACAAGTTTATTTAAAAATTCATATGGAAAGGGAAAAGATTCTACAATGGCCAAGACAATTTTCAAAATGGAGAATGAAGTGGGAGGAATCACTCCTCCTGATATTACAGATTACTTACAGCTACAGAAATCACAATAATGTGGTACTGCTGGAGTGATAAACATATAGATCAACAGAACAGAATACGGTAAATAGAACCACACAAATGTGCCCCACTTTTTTTTTTTTTACAAAGGTGTAAAACCAATTCAATGGAGGAAGGATAGTCTCTCAACAAACAGCACTGGAACAATTGGATATCCATAGGGGAAGAAAAAAAGGAAAAAGAAAGAAAAGGTAAAACCTCAACCTCAACCTTACACCTCATACAGAAATGAAATCCAAATGGATTATAAACTTAAATGTAAAACATAAAAATATAAAACTTTTGTACAAAAAATAGGAAAAATTCTTTAGTACATGAAGCTAAGCAAAAAGGTCTCATACTTCATGCCAAAAGCGTAGTCTATAAAAGGAAAAATTGACAAATTTGATGTTGTCAAACTTATAAGCTTTTCCTCAGTAAAACACCCTGTGAAGAGAATGAAAAGACAATGTAATGTAATTATCACTATACATCCATTAGAATAGTTCAAATAAAAAAGAATGATAACACCAAATGCTGACAAGTATGCAGGAAAACTACATAACTGGTGTAATGGTGAAAAATAGTTTGGCAGGGTTTTTTATTTTTTAAATTACAAATGGATTTCCACACAACCAGCAATTACAGTCTTTATTTTATCCTCGAAAAGCAAAACACTTATTTTCTTACAGAAATTCATACATGGATGTTTATAGAAGCTTCATTTGTAACAGCCCCAAACTGGAAACAACTCAGATGTTCCTTAAGGAGTGAATGGTTAGACAAACTATGGTACATCTACACCATGGAATAATATTTAGTTTACATTTCACAATGATATTTTAAGTTGTTTATTTGAAAATTACACTAGTTTTTGAAATTCAATTTCAAACTGATTATGCCAATATCCTCTCCCCTCCCTTCCCACATGTCTTCTTAAATATTATAAATTAAATAAACTATGTTCCCTTCTTGGCTTATTCAATATCTGACCAGTAAAAGCCTATCCAAGATTTCCCTGTGATACAGTTATAAAGCATGGGTGGATATTGCCACAGGCCTGGAAAAATCAGGCATCATAGCTCCAATGTGATAAATTAACCTAGAATTTGTGATTTGCTATGAAAACACACACATACACATATTTCTCAAAATTACCCTGCCTGTGTTTGAAGTGTTGGACCTAAAAAAATCTAGAATTTTATAAAATGAGTTATACAGATAAGTATCAAAAATGCACTAGTTTTGCCTTTCATTATTCATTCCTAGCCTAGTATTTTACAAAGAAAGAGAAAACTCAGCAATTTTAATTTTCATTTTGACATAATGAGCAAAGCTGAACCATTCATTAACTTAGTGGCTGTGACTCAAGGGACCTCAACACTCAAAATTCTCTCAGAAAACATCATAGTCTTCCTGAAAGTCTCAAATGAACAAACCATGTTTGTTTGTTTGTTTGTTTCCTCCTTTGGGTTAAATTACAGTGGGCATTTAGTTAAAGTGTAAATACATTATTTAGAAGGAATAGGAAGATACAGCAAAAATATTACTCAACCAGACTTGGTTCTAGCCCTAGTTCTGCCACAATTGAGTTACATAAATTAGGAAAAAATAAAACTTCATCCAATTCACTTTGTGACAATGATATGGACCAAGTTAGTGGTTTGCAAGCTGTTGCCTTGGCCAAGGAACACTTTGTTCAACTAGAATCTTATGAGACAGGCCAGAATATAAAAGAGTTAGAAAAAAGTCACTATGGAGAAAGCAGAGCTAGAAGCCAGGAACCTGGAGCCCAGTCTCTCTTCTCTCCCTCCACTGGCCCCTGTAACAAATTCTATGGTTCCTTAGAGCAGCAGTTCCCAATCTTTTCATCAACAGAGACTGGTTTCATGGAAGACAATTTTTCCATTGACCGGGAAGGGGGATGGTTCCAGGATGATTCAAGCACCTTGCATTTATTGTGCAGTCAAACCTCTCTGCCAATGATAACCTGTATGTGCAGCTGCTCCCTGATGCTAGCATCACTGACTCAGTTCCATCTCAGATCTTCAGCATTAGATTCTCATAAGGACTGCAAAACCTAGATCTCTCACACGCATAGTTTACAGTAGGGTTTGCGCTCTTATGAGGATCTAATGCCAATGCTGTTCTGACAGGAGGTGGAACTCAGGTGGAGATGCGAATGATGGGGAGCAGCTGTAAATACAGATGAAGCTTTGCTCGCTCACCTGCCACTCACCTCCTGCTGTGCAGACTGGTTCCTAGCAGGCCACAGACCAGTACTTGTCCATCTCCCAACGGGTGGAGACTGCAGATCTAGCCAATGCAACTCTGGCATGAGAAATTTGCTAAGCATTCGACTTTGACAATAAAATTGTAGAAAACAGCAGTGACACTTGGACTATTCAGTTCTTCTGAGAGGACATTCCTATTGGACAGAGAGCTCCTTACTGAAAAAAAGAGGAAAGGATTTATGGGCAAATTCTTATGCTTTAGGAGATGAAAGACTGAGATCAATGATAACAACATATTTTGTCATGCTTTTAATGGTCATGCTTTTTAGACTATTGGCAAAAATAAATACACATTTGACTGCATAATTATTTCAAATTCAAAAACAGCCTTCATATATTGAATTTGAAAAGCTGACAATTTTCAAAATGAATCTGATGGAGCGTTTACAAGTCTAAATGCTTCCAATGTTGATGGTTATCTCACTGGAAAATGATCATTCTTATTATCTTAGTATGCAGCCAGGGATTTTGGTAGGGGCCTGGGGGTGGACTCTTTGTATAATTGGTAGAGTGAAAATCAAAGCAAAAAGCAAAAGATGCATGATATTTACATAGATTAACTGTGAAAATGCTCTCTGACCAGCAAACTTTTTAAAGAAGAATGCTGTTCCCATGCCATAAAATAAAAAGATATACTTTGGGAAAGATTATTTCTTTCAACATCTCCAAATCTTGATCCTGTGAAATCTTCTATTGTGGTTGGTTTTCTGATAAAAGAGTGGCATGACAACAATGGAACTGTGTGTCACTTCGGGTTAGGTTTGGCTACAGAAACCAAAAATCAGGCAGATAAACAAAACCAGTAGCTTAAACAAGTTAGAAGTCTATTTCTCTTTCATGGAGAAGAAATCTGCCAGAAACAGAGTGGGGGCTACATAGGGTGGCTCCAAAGCACACAAAAATACAACTCCTTTTGTCAGGTGTCTCTGCCATCCTCACCATGAAGCTCCCACTTCCTGGTCCATGATGTCTACTTGAGCTCTGGGTATCACATCTTTGACTAAGCTCTCAGGAAGAAATAGGAGAGTTAAAAGGATCTGTCTTTCTATCGTTAAAGGTGATTTATAATGTTGCACCCAACGTACCCTCTTACATGTCATTGCTCAAAATATAATGACATGAGCAAACCTGGCTTTAAGAAAGGCTAAGAAATGCTGTCCTTTTACTACTGGGTGATCATTTTACCTGGGAAAAGTTGAGAATTCTCTTACTAGGGGAAATCAAAGGACAGATATTGGTGTAGCAACACCAATATCCTAGTCAACAGGTTACATGAAAGGTAGATTTTATTTTAAAGTCCATTTCAGAAGTCCCAGTAACTGTATTTTAGAGGTATCTATCTATCTTTCTATCTAGAATCTGCTTTCCAGATTTTCGTCAATTCTACTCTTTGCATTTGAAAATAAAATTTAAATCAATACTTTTAAATATGTTCTAACTTTGTAACTCAGCATCATAGACGTTAGCCCCCCAGAGGATAAATGACTTGTTCAGCTGTCATCGTCTGATGATTGACAATGGACTCTCAAAAAATATATATAAGCACATTTCTAGGGATACAAATTAAGATTTAACATTTTAATTGGCTATTTTACAAATGAATATTAACAGTGAATCACCTTACCAAAAACATTTTGAAAGGGCCAATATAATTTTTAAATTCTTGCATTAGACTATTATAACTAGTATTCCATTAGTATGATTTTTATTTCTTTCCAAATTACTGACAGAAACCCTTAGTAGTCCCAGAAAAAATGCATTGAGTATAATTTGATGTGGAAAACACTGGGTAATTTTAATCATTTATTTTATAAATGTAAAATGAACACATTTCATTTATCTTTGCTTTAGTAGCAGTGATTTAGAGAATAAACAAATTAAATTATGTGAAACACTTTCAGTTAGCTTTAGAGTTTATTTGCTTATTTGTTGAGGCTAGTAAAACTTTATAGATTATGGTAGTAATACAAATTGGTATTCATTTTTGAACTGTGTAAGATTTACATTTCATTTTAAGAAAGTTAAGTGGTAAAAAATCTTGTTCTCATGAGTTTTCACGTTGACTATAAGTTGTTCCTAGACTGATAATTTAAAAAGTATTTCCTGAATATAAGTTAAATATTAATGCATTGTACAGATTGTACTATCACAAATATAAAAATATTAACTTACTGAAAGATATTACATAATCTATGTTCTCACACTTCAATCTAGGCATTCTAGGTATTTCTCTTGTTACCTTTCTTTTGAGATTTAGTGTACATAGACCACTGAGATACAGTGACAAGAGATAAAATTTCTCTTTTCCTGTAATTGGGTGTGTGTATTTTCTGATTATAGGTTAAATAGTTTCTCTTCTTTATTTTCCGTGCAGAAGAGGTCCAATATACAAATCAAAAACAAATTTACAGTAGATGTGATTGGTACAGAATTTTAAAAGCAAAATATATAAAATAAGGAAATGATTCAAATAGAAAAAGAATTCTTCATCTCACTTAAATATTTAATTACCTAAGAGGCTTTTCTTTATTTTTTTATTTCAGTTCTTTGGTAAACCTATGGATTTTGCTGTTTTGTAAAGCAAAAATGTTAGATATTTTTTCTAATTTTCTCATGGTCTAAATTGAACCAATATTATTAATATTTGCTATAAGAAGCCAATGTTAAAATATAATAAACAATATACAAAAACAATTTGACATTTTCATGGTATTTAAAATGACTTTTATACTAAAATATTAACAATATATAGTATATAGTGCTTAAAATATGAAAATACAGAAAACTATAAAGAAAAAAGTTCCCCTCCTTTCTTCTATATATTATATAAGTGATAAATATTAGTTCATTATTATTGCTGTTGATGCTAACTGCTTTTATATTAATAGTTCTTATTAATTTTCTGTGCTTTGCTCATATATTTGGATTTTCAATATATTAACTTTTAAAATTTTAATGCTAGTTGCTTAATAACTTCTAGACAATTTCATAGTAATCAAGCAGACCATCTTGGTGCCATTCTTCCCATGTGCAATATGCTGGATGTGCAGATGTGCTAGCACCTTCTGAATGCAGCTGTAATGTAGCTCTCAACTGACAGCTGACAAAAGTTGCTAGAGAACTCTGCACCCCTCAGATGGCATAGCCCTAAGGTATGTGTCTTACACTGATTCCCAGAGTTTCCTCCCCAAATAAACCTCACTCTCCCACAGAGCCCTTTATCGGATCCCTTCTTATACCACTTGCCTGAGTTCTGGTATTTCCTGAAGTTCACAAATCAACACCTGACCTTTGGCTTAGGGTCCATTTCAGGAAAAAAATCCAAACTAAGACAAAACTTCTATAACCAAAAAATAATGCATTGCCATATCATAATCCAAACAAGTTTTGGATTTAGTAAATTCACATTAATCCATTTGTGAAAATTACAAATTTAGGATTACTTTATAATATTCCTTTAGCTGGGATTCCAGTCAAGTACTTAGGCTTAATGAAGCCATCTCACAAACTATGTAGTTAAATGCCAGTGTAACTACACCAGCCAGCAAAAGCAGAGGGTAAACAATGGCTCCAATGGTGCCATATGCTTGTTAGCGACACACAGGAGAGGAGGCATGCGTACCTTGCTACGCAATGTCCCAGAAAGACAAGGAATTCTAGAATACACAAAGTAGTCACCATAGGAAAAATGTACAATTCGGTGAAGTTTTATGATTGCTTTCCCCAAAATGCATTCCCAAAGGTTATGATAAAAGCCAAGACAGATGGTCCGAAGATTATTCACTTCTTCCTCTGAGATGTTTGCTCTTTTACCATTTGCCACTAAGCATTATTTTATTTAACTGTTAAGTCTCTCTCAGTTTCTCTCTGAGACTAATTTGTTTCTTCCTTTTAAAAAATCTTCCTCCTCCCCCCCTTCCAAATGGGCCCCTAAGTGAACTTTTCTAAGTGGCTTTTTCTAAGCCACACAGGAGCCTTATTTTTTTTAGTTTAAAAAATTCATTCCTAACTTAATTTCATCAAGTTAAGAAAATGTTTATTTTATTAAGAGACAATTAAAGAATTTTAGGTGATTTTCCTGGTTCGAGCAAAACTATTTTTAGCTGTTGTTTGCTTCCATCTTTTTTCTAGAACTTCAGAACAATCAGATCAACCATAATAAAGAAACTGTTTAATACTTGACAATTCCTTATAGGTAAATACAATTTAACTAAATTATGCAAAAAAAACCCCTTGAAACCTGACAAACAAGGTTTTAATTGTTTTTTGTTTGATCATGAAGTAGGGGACTCAGAATGACAAAGATAAAGTTTGCTGGCTGTCTTTCACAAAAGCCACCCCACTAATACTAACATCTGGATTAGACGCTGCACTTTCTGGGTTCCTTTCCCCTGCCTCCTTCCCCCTGATGAGTTTTGTATTAGACCTTTATGTTTTCATTATAACCTGGCAGCGAAAGCTCCCTTAAATAGAAAGAGTGAATAAAGGCAATTTTTTCCATTAACAATATATTTCCCTTTGGGGTCTCTGGCGCATTATTGTTCTTCTCTTTTCAAGGAGCAGAAACCCCAAGAAAACTGTCTTCAGTTGTGAAGCATTATTATAGATTCTATCTGAAGTCCTTGGGTTTTGTTTTCCTTTTATGAAAACAACCTAAAATATTCCCGTAAATGAATACAATTCGGAGCAGCCATCCATACACATATGAACAAATGTGCTAAAAACACATCTTTTAAAGTGTATAAAGTGCATATTTTCCCAAGTAGTCAATATGGAAAAATCTGGAAGAGCTGAAGTTTCGAAGTAAGGTAAAATATTACCTAATCACATTTCTGGACTGATTTCATTATTTCTTGGGAACCACAAAATATCACATACAATAGCACAGATGTATATATTTCACTGGATTTGTTTGACTATGATATGTAATGTCTTAAGACATACATATGTATATACATACACACATATATAAAAAGAGGCCGGGCGCGGTGGCTCACGCCTGTAATCCTAGCACTCCGGGAGGCCGAGGCGGGCGGATTGCTCAAGGTCAGGAGTTCGAAACCAGCCTGAGCAAGAGCGAGACCTCGTCTCTACTATAAAATAGAAAGAAATTAATTGGCCAACTAAAAATATATAGAAAAAATTAGCCGGGCATGGTGGCGCATGCCTATAGTCCCAGCTACTCGGGAGGCTGAGGCAGTAGGATCGCTTGAGCCCAGGAGTTTGAGGTTGCTGTGAGCTAGGCTGACGCCATGGCACTCACTCTAGCCCGGGCAGCAGAGTGAGACTCTGTCTCAAGAAAAAAAAAAAAAAAGAGATTAATGTCTAAAACTGTATATATAATGGCATGAGGATGCACACGTACACGTGTGTGTATAAAATGATATATAGTATATTACAATAATTGCCAACAAAAGCATTATGATAACTCTTGGGACAATCAGATCCTGCCCTTCACCTGTATCAGGTCCCCAAGCTACATTGTTATTCATCAGTAGAGCAAGAGCCCAGAGGCTGCCAGCCTGTCTTCTACAATGTCCACTGTAAATTCTACTCTACAGAAGCAAAACTGTGACTTCAGCTGACTACATAATTTGCCCAAAGTCACAGAGTCAGAAAAGTGGAGACTGAGATTGTACCCAACACTTTTCACTGTCCATTACTCCCTCCACAACATCATGTGAAAAAAGCACACTTTGTGTTGTGTTGTTTTTCTTCCTAATCCATTAAATGCAGTCATCGGTATGCAATCAATATGGAGAGCGTGGAAAACAGCAAGATTTTAAGCCAATATTTCATACTACTATACTTTCTATTAGTGAAATAAAGGTAGGAAAATAATCTCCCAATATACTTCAAGCTCAAAAGGTCCCCTCTCCAAGATGAAAATTCTAGTGTGATGACTTTTTATGGACAGCAGCATTTAAAATCAACAATGGCCAAAAGTTTAAGAAATGCCTATTTGCATTTATGAGTCCTGGTGGAAAACAGACAAACACAGGCAACAGCAACACAGATGCACAATGTTCTGTGGATGGCCTGTCACTGTAAAGAAATAGCCAATTTCTTTCTTCCTACTTTATTTTTAAAATTCTGCCTGACAGGTCAGAACTCAATTACCTATTGTAATGAAAGAACAGAGAGATAGGGGGCAAAGAGAGTTAAAGGAGCAGTTCTCGATATTACACTTAATTTTAAAGAAAAAATGACCAATGACAAACATTTACAAATAGATATTTCGGTTCTGCACGTGAGCAAGAAAAAAGAACCCAAAACTATAAATATACAAATTAAAAGTGCTCTGTGCCTTACCAAAGGATCTCAGTGGGAAATTCTTATGTCTTAACTTTTCCTGAACCTGCCGCTTCCCGTCCTGCCAGGGTCTGTGAGCTCATCTAGAGACAGCTTACAGTCACACAGGTAAATGTTGAAAAATAAACACATTCCTGTAAAGGTTACTTAATGGCTTTCCATGGGTTTCAAAATCACTTTCCAACTATGTTGGGCCAAAAAAAAAAAATTCTGATAATTTATGTTACCCAGATGTTAAGAAATCCAACAGCTTTCGCTACTCATAAATTTAACAGCATTAAGCACCTGCTGGCTCTAAGCAACAACCCCTGCCAAGAAGGAAGTAAGGAGCTTTGTGATACACTAATAGGCTCCTTCCCTTACCATCCAAGCTGAGTTAGGGTCTCAATCCTGCAGCTTTACACCCTCCCCAGCCTCCCACAGAGAGATCCTTAGGCTCCACACACCAAGAGCTGCAACAACCTGCCAATTCCACACTGGATGCAGGAAGTAGGATCAGAGTTGGGATATGGCTATTTCTAAATCTCAAGAAATCCTAGCTGTTAGCTAAATTAGTAAACAAGAGAGGCATCAGAGTGAGTTTAGAATAACAAAGACTAAAACTTGGAAAGCAGAATGGTGTTGTAAAGGTTAGTTTTAATCTCCTCTAATTGTGAGTGTCCAACATGCCTTTAAACAATTGCACAACTTTTAAAACTATTTACTCCAGTTTCACCTTTCCCCTCTGCCAAACCCATTAATACATGTCAAAATTGTTGGATTTAGGTCACACTCCTTTTGATATTCCATTTCATCTCTTTGAGAGAAGTGCTAATGAGCATCAGAAAGGGACTAATGGTGGAAATCAGACTAGGGTTGTATCCGAAACATTAATATTAGTAACCAGGGATAGTAATAGCTGATTCTTGTGGGTCTATAGCAATGAAGCTGTAATAATTCTGAGTGGTTTCTAGAACTGTCACCCACACAAAGTCCAGATCTAAGCCTTCCTCTCCGTTGCTCTAGCCAATCTAACCCATGATCCCCTGGTTTTGCTTCACCATGTCTTATGGAAGCTCAGAATTTTAGCCACATGGCTGGAAGTAAAGTATTAGTGGCCACCATGTACCTATTCCATCCCAGAAAGTGCCAGTTGTATGTATCCATTTCCTCAATGAAGATGTCCATTATTCCCTCACAGGTGCTCATCACCTGTTACGGTAGTTGTTGTAACAGAGTAGCCGCCCCTCAGCCCATAGATATTGAAGCATAAACTTGAGAGTGGGGACTATGTAACAGAGGGAATGGTCTGAAAAAAAATGGCAAAAATATTTTCTGTCTCTTTAAAACTTTCCCCAATCTTTTTGGGAACTGCGGCCTGGCCTGCATCCCTGCCTGAGGCAGGGGAGGTGGTCCAGAGGGGCAGGGGAATGTCTTTTGTTCTTTGTGTTATAAGAAATGGGTGCCAACCTCACTGGTGGGGGAGGTCACAGGTTTTGTCTTCAGCAAAACCTGGGACAATTAGAATCCTTAACGACAATGGCCTAGAACTGAGGGCCCTCCCTTTAAAAGTTCTGTATTTCTGCTTATGTTCAGGAAATTTGGATTTTGAGATGAGAGTCTGCCATTTTTCCTCCTTTGCTGGTAAAGTAATAAACTTCTCTTTCCTTCTCCTCAAAACCACTTGTCCTCGTTCTTCTGATGCAACCTCAAGGGAGGGTAGGTGTTGAGCTTTCAGTAACATCAGCAGGAGTAATTACTATACTATTTAGGGAAAGATCTTCATTCTCTGATGTACAGCCCTGCCCATTCCCTAACTTCCTTCATTTCACTCTATTTATTATTTCTCTTCTTACATTCAGGGAAATGAGTATCTTACAGCAAATATGTGTCACCAGTTAGACTGTTTATATTATTGACATGCTTAACCTCATTTTCCAAACGACATGGAGCACCTTTTCTTTCAAATTTGCCACTCATGATTCTAGGCCTGCTTCCTATTCTTGAGGTGATTCTCTTATTTGCTAGTTCCTCCTTTTCCTCCAGAAGGATATGTTGTATTCCACCTCCTAAAGTTTTGAACAAGTTTGCAATTTGAAAACATTTCTTTCTTAGTGACACCAGGAATCAAACTATATGCCCTTTTCTCTGTGCCTCCACCGTGTGTTCATTGGATGGAGCACAGCACGCAGCGTTCCTGCTGGTCATACTCGGCAAGAAGGTGACAGTCTCTGGTTGCCCGGTTCTGACAGTACAGTTGAAGTAGCAGAAAAATAACACTTACACGTGAAGACTGGATGTAGTAAGAAGTATTCTAGAGGTAAAAACAAAATGCAATAAGGTAACAAAAAGGAAAAAGATGCAATCCCTTTTGGGAGAAAAGAGAGAATATTTTTTCTGAGAGTTTGCTAACCCATTCATTGATTATAATAGCTAATATTTTTGAATGCTTACAATGTACTGGCCACTATACTAAACACTTCATATGCATTATATTAATTGTCATACCAACCCTGTGAGAAAACAGACTCTGAAAAGTTAAATAATTTTCCCAGGAGTATGTACAGTTGAATTTGGATCTGAATCCAGTCTTCTGTTTCTAGAATGAAAACTTTTAATGACTGTTTGATACTGCCTCTGTGAATAAGGATGCTACACTTTCTTTTAACTATTCCATTTCTTCATAGAGGCAACTTTTATGATTTGCAACTGGTTGAAGTAGCAGCATTTATTCTCAGTTGTGCTCTCCAGTGTAATGTGATTTGAGGCAGCTGTATTGGCAATGCTGTATTTAATGTGATGTTCAGTAGAAGATTCTATATAAATTATCATCATTAATCATTCATGGAAAAATAAACACTGAGTGGAGTGGGAAAAGTTTTCTGAGGAAATATTATCTTAGGTTATTAAAATGTAAGTAGATTCGTATGCACAGGAGTTATATTCATGGTGGAGAAAAGTATAATCTTAATGTAGCAAATGAAAGCCAAATTAGAAGAGTACTACTAATACACCTCAGAAAAGAGTTGAATATTTAACTTTAAGTATACACTGTCAGGCTATGAATTTTAAAGATTACCTAAGGGAAACGTTTAATGAAAGTGATAGGAAAACACATGTCTAATTAATAATAATAAAAAGTATGTATTCCACCCAGGCATACCTGTTACCACATTAACTCGCTACTACCCATTGCGAGAGACTATTACATTATGAAACAACAACAACAATAAAAAACTTCTATTAAACAGAAACCATCAGAAGGAAAAAAATGACAAAATTCTTAAAAATTAGAGATATACATCCTTTTATAACAATAAATATTTGCAACATTAAAAAAATTAGAGATATACATTCAAAAAAATCAGCAGAAGTAGTTGAAGAAATATGCAGAATGTGAAATAGTTAAAAAATAATTTTGCAAAAATGTGAGAGAATTACACATAGATTAGCAACCAAGAAGTTTAACATTCTCATAACAGAAATTAAAGAAATAGAGTAGAAGGACCATAGAGTGGTAGAAATAATCAAAGAAATAATAGAGAAAATTTCACATAACTGAAGATATTTACGAATCAGTCTTAAGAGTAAACACATTCACCAAGTGCTCAGAAAGATAAACAAAAACAGACATATTCAGTGAATTATTTAAGCCAGGAGTATATAAAAAATCCTTAAAAGTTCTAAAGAGTAAATACAGCTTACCTACAAGGGACTAAATTTCAAATTGTCATTAGATTTTTCAATAGTGACACTAGTTACTAGAAGTCAATATCTTCAAATTTATAGAAAAATAAAATGAATTTGTACTATAATTCTGTAGCCAAGAGAACTAATAATCAATTGTAACATCAGAATAAAATATTTTTGAACATATAAGAACTCAGAATTTTATCTCCTATTATTCTTTTTTAAAAGGAATTGAGGAGGTTCTACAAGAAAATGGGTGATAAATTTTGATTGATTATTTGAGTTTTCATGCATGCGTTACTTCTATAATAATTAAAAATGCATAGTGGCTTGGGCCCAGTAACTCACACCTGTAGTCCTAATACTTGGGGAGGATGACGCAGGAGCCTCAGGAGTTTGAGGTTGCAGTGAGCTAGGATGATACCACTGCAATCTAGCCCAGGAGATAGAGTGAGACCCTATCTCAACAACAACAAAAAAAAGTAGTGAAAGAGAGAATTTAAGAAAATTTCTCATGCTATTAAAACTAGGACATTTAAGAGCCACACGTGTCAGTCTGGATCCTCTAGGAAGTAGATGTCCAGACAGCACAGAAATGCAAGGGATTTATTGGGGGTGATGCCTGTGAAAGATAAAGAAGAAAGGGCACAAGTTGAGTAGGGAGAGGTTAAAGACAGAGGTGCTACTCTAATACCTGCAAAAGGTAAGCAGGTGTGAAAAAGGATTGGGTAGGAAGAATCTCAGATTATGATGTAGCTTGGAGAAGGTCTTAGCCAGCCCAATGGGGGCTCCAGCACAAAGATTGTTAATGGAGGGGTCCCATATTGAGCAGAAATGGCCAGGTGCCAATATGCTGTCATGCTCAGGCACTGGCTGAGCTGCCTGGTGAAAGCAGGGACTCAGCTTGAATGTGTTATGAATGCCCAAAGCACTGTAGCTTAAGGCTGACAGCTCACTACACTCTTCCCAGCAGGTGTCCCCGGAGGGAGCTCTGAGCAGCACACCTCCAAGCCTGCCCCACCACGGCTAGCTGAGTCTAGAGCCCTTGTTTTTAATCATGTCGCATGTTTTCTGCTTAAGTCTATGGGTAATCATTAAGACAGAGAGTCAATAGGAGGTGAATGAGGATTAAACACATATTTGAATTTTAATGTTGGAATTTCTAAAATTTCTCCATTAGAGATTAGATATTTTAATAGCTTATTCTAGAAAAGATTAGCAGTATCCTGTAAAATATAGCAAACATACATACACATAAACACATGGGGGGAGAGAAAGGGACTGACGTAGAGAAAGAAGCGGAAATGAAGAAAGCCAACTACAAAATGGGGATTATAGCATGCTACAATTAGAATAAAATTGGGACAGCAACATACACATAATTGCTGCATATGTGTAGATGGTGCCTAAGAGCACATGCACACACACACACACACACACAAACACCCACACATGAAATCCTAACACTATTTGCCTAAACAGAAGGAAACTATATGGCTGGCTAACATAAAAGTGGGAGACATACTCTTAATATATACTTAGCAGAATTCCAGGCCAATGAAGGTGCAACTGTGTTACATAATATTTTGACAATTTTTAGATAAATGATTATACAAAATTTCTGTCACTTTGCAACAGCACTTTGTTCAGAACTATTAACAGAACAACAAAGAAAGAGATTTCACTTCTTAGCACTTGTTTTTCAGATTCACAAACTCAGCTGCTAATGCTTCAAAACACAATCCATAACTTTCACGAAATATGCCTTTTCTATCTGTGATCTCAGCGTTCTTCCATTATCCAAGGCTAACATGCGTAAACCCTTTCTTCTCCTTCACATTCTAGAATGACTCGTTGCTGGATTCAGCTGCTTCAAATTTGTCATCTCCTCTCTTTCTCGCTGTCATTCTCTCTGTGAGGACATGTCATAATTTCGTTCCTTGACCTTTCTTTTACACGTTTCCTTCCTCTACGGAAGATATGCATGGGTGTTGGCTGTGTAGAAAGAATCATCACATGTGAGTCATGTTGTGCATTAATTGCTCTTGGCTTCTGTGTTTGTAAGTGGAAACATACTAGTAATCTATATCTACCTCATAAATACATCAATGAGTAAAATTTTATTTTTGATGCAACTTCGTAAGCATAAGGATTGGAGTTCCATTGGTTGTGTGACACAGGGAGGCCAAGATTCTAAAAGTAAGCCGGCACAAAACAAAGCATGTTCTCATTGAAACACTACAACTTGACATCCTGGAGTCTAAAACGTCATGATTAGGTCAGTAAAAGTTCCTACCAAAAGTCCAGGAGTATTGAACTGGGACAAAAGAAAAATACGCCATGACTCTCAATGCTTTATAGATAATGAGAAACATCGTTTTACTAGTAGTAGCATTTAATATTATAAATATTACAGATTTACTTTATTGTTGTTTTGGGTCTTTCAATACCCTTCATTATACCACCAAAAATTCTAGTATTGAAAAATGTGCTTCCACTCGCTAAACTGAATTAAGGGAAAGAAATGAGCACTACAGGAATTTCGGGTGCTAGAACCAAGAAGCAATTTGAATTATGACAAAGGCTAGCTGAAGTAACTCAATTCCCTAATAATCACTCAAATTTTGATTTCCAGACCTTCAACTCTTCAATACGCTTGTAGACTTAAATAACAATCCTCGGGAAAGTAAGTTTCCCTGAGTTCCCTTCTCCTGAAAGAAAGGAATCTGGAGAATCACCAGGAGTATATTCAACCCTGATCATATGACCTATCTCATTTAATTGTTCTTTTGGTAAGACTTTTTTTCTGTGTTCACTTACCCACTTTGTTCCCCCAACAATTAATTCGTTCTCCCAAACCATTGATATGAGTATCATAAAATAGAATTTAGAAGAGTTCATCCTCATATGGGGAAATAGATAAAGCATTCCTTTAAAGAACCTGAGATTTCCCTTGCTGAATTTTTAATTAATAACAAATCTACAGCAGAAGCTTAAGGGCCTTTAGTGTCGCAGCTCTGCTCTAGTTTGCTTTCAGACCAGAGCAGAGACATCTGGCGAATGCCTGGCTGAAATGATGTTTTGCTTTCTCTGTTCAAGTATGTCTAGCAGTTTAAGATGATATTTTTTCTCTGATCTGAACTACTTTGCCAGTGCATACATCCAGCTGTGCCTACGCAGCCTCTAAATATTCCCATTAAAGCAGAAACAATCAGGTCCGTGGGATGAGCTGGTGAGCAGATGATCCATATTGTCAAAGCTTGCTCACGGAACACGTGCATCAGAAACGCCTTGTCAGGTGTCAGATTTGGGGGAGAGAACCTCGGGTCTAGCACAGAACACTTAGCTTGTGGGAACAAGAAAGCTATTAGCACTCGGATGGAAAAACAGCTGCCCCACATCCTCCTTCCTCTTGCTTCCCAGTTCACAGCCCCAGTGAACTCAATGGCTTTGGGATGCTGCAAGAATCCCCCAAAGCATTGGAGGCAGCAGGCAATGAGGTTGCTAAGGATTCTGCCTCTGAAGACCTCGGCCAGCCACTCCATGTGTCCCTTAACCTGTGCATTCCTGGAAAGCACTGTGCTTTTGAATTGGGAGTGAAAATGTAATCCAACTAATACAGGAATTTTCCACTGTGGTCCTAAACGTTTTGGCTCTGACGAGGCACTAAAGATGCTAAACCCAAGCTGGTTCCTATAATTGAAAAACTTGGTTTCCAATTAGGAAAAAAATCAAAGATGCACATAATTATACACTCACATATATATGCGCCCATGCACACATACATGTACACACACACACATATATGTTTTCACACAATCCTCTAGAAAACAAAGAAGAAAATACTTAGAAAGATTTTAGGGACAAAAAGGAGGAGGCCTACATTTTAATTTCAAAATGCAGTGATATTTCCTGAGTTTCCACATTAAGCAAAAAGCTTGCTTATTCACAAATAGGAACTGGTGAAACTGATACTTCTAATGTTTCATTTTTCTTTTTAAAGAAATACTGTCAGTTAATCCCCCATATTAAATAGGGATTACACAAAACTTACTAATATTTTTATTGGATTGCATATTTCTAAAACACATTGCATTTTAGAATTCCATTTGCCAATGAGGTTTTCAACACATTTTGGCATACGTTTATTCAGACAGAACACTCCTCTTCATATATTTTCACCCTGATAAGCCAACAAAATGCAGACAAAAATGTTAGTTTGAAGCCAATTAGTAAATCAGTGGAAGGGGGGAAAGGGCATGAGCAATATAAACTCTGGCTTCTCAAAAAAATCTTTTATTGACTGCTTTCTGTTTACAACGTGGGCAAATAGGGCCCTGAGTATTTACCACTAGATTAGGAGAGAGCGTTTGTGTATGTGTGTGCGTATGTGCATGTGTGTGTGTGTGTGTGTGCGTGTGTGTGTCTGTGTGTGTGTGTACATGGAGAGAGAGAGAAAAAGGAAAAGACATGGCGTTTTATTTAGTGTTCTGTCAGATTTCGGTTTCTCAGATGATATGCCTTCCTGTACAATTGATGCCTAGTTCTTTAAGCCAAACCCAGCTGAAAGTTCAGATATGCATTTATCATAACACTTGAAATCCAATCTCTGTTCCTTTTCCTTTTTCTTTGTAAAAAGTCATTACCAAACATATTGACTTCAAACCCTAGGGACCGAGAACCAGCAAAATTTGGAACAAGGATAATAGATAACAGGTTTTTGTGAGTTTGCCTCCCTCTTAGTAATAAAGAAAATGAAGAGAATGAGATTAAAGAAGAGAAATAAAAAGTGAGCAAAGGCCCAAGACCAACAACCTCATCATTCCACAAATTAGTCTGGCACATGCTGTTAAATGGAAAATGTTTTAGAATTTCCAGAGACAACTGTATCTTCTTTTCTGAAGGAAGCGTTCATCATTCGTGACAAAGGGCAGTTATTGTGCGTGATGCTTTGTGGTGAACAAATAACAACCTAATTCACGATGGGAGCTGTTAAATGATAGGTAATGATTTTTATTTGAGAAATGTGTACTAATATCGCTTAACTGATTACCAAAGAGAACTTGGTCAATGTGGCTGCTTTCCTCATTCTGACTGCTGCTGTGGGATTGTTTTAGTATTGGCATTGTCAGGCAGCTCCGGCCCAGTTCCTTTCATGCCCCATTGATTATTTTCAGCCTATTAAGAGACACAATTCATCAGTCATTTTCAAGAAGTATTAGCTTTCTGTTTCATACAGCACTGAGCTGCACGCTTCCTGCGGGAAATAGAATAGAGAGTACGAAGGTGGCAAATATTGCAGAAGATAAAACCAAAGGAGGGATTTCAAAGGTAGGAATTAGAAATTACTCGTTGAGTCAATGAGAAGTCCACGTCGTCCCTCTGTTTACTGTGTACATCCCCAGGTTTTTGCATTATGGGATATTTTGGCCACTAGTAATAATTCTTCTCAAGGTCACCATGCACCTTCTTTTTATTAGCAATTTAGCTTCTCACATAGGCTGGGAGAAATGTTTATGCAGTGGCATTTGAAGTGCAACCCAGAAGTTTCCTGATCAAATATTTTATTCCTTGGAGATACTCAAATTCAATCACTCAGAGATAAATGCTGAGAAAGCCGTGTTTAAACATCATTCTTAGCTTGCCAGTAGAATATAATCCTTTTTAAAGGCTCATCATATCACTGGGGAAAAATTACCCTTCACCCATAAACACAACAACTGCATATAAATCAGGCAAACCAGTCCATCTAAATGAATTGCATAGCATAACATTGGGAGAAAAAAAGGAGAGAAGATTTAAAATAGGTGAAAATAGTTTTGATTTAAACATTATAATTCTCTGTTGTTTTCACCCTGTATCTTTAAGTTTTCCAATCATATGCATGCTTTATCATTTTATACCAAGTGTGAAAGATGTCTTCAGTGATTCCAGAAATGTCATTCATTATATGAGGACTCATGAATCTAAACATTTTAAATTTTTGTTCCTTTTTGTTATTTTAGCACATTTTTCGATGGCAATAACTGAAAAAAATTTTCATTACCTGTTATTTGCTTCCCAGCTTTTTAATACAAGATGCCAAAGAATATCTTATTGGCCCAAGGGAGGTGCCATGGCTGGTTTTCAGGATGTTCTTCCAAATTATTTAACTCTTGTACTATACTTGGGCACAATCTTTAATTCCCTTCATCCCCAATTCTATTTTTCAATGAAAAAATAATGTAAAATTTTGTATTGCCAAAGCAGTGGAAATTATATCAACATAATTTACTGAATTATTTCTAGAATTAATAGTTCATTAGGAAGGAAGAAAGAAATTTCCTGCATGCTTTTCAAAAGAATTATGTATGAAAAAGATTGTATTTTTTTGTTGCTTTTAAAATTGGCATGCTAATGTAAAGCTAACATTATAATATGCAAAAAATATAGAACTTACTACATGCTTTCCTGCATCATGTCCTACTTTTTATCTACATTTCTGGCCAGCAGCAAAAGGCTTATTTTTTCTCAGAAGAAAATGTAATAATTTTTTAGTTTTACTGAAGATTTAAGGTTACTTTAACTCCAATTAAGTTAGATCACTATTAAATTATCCTTGAATCTACAATCATAATACCTACTCTTCTTCTGGTCTTGTTTATGATTGCTTGGCGTGAGTGCCTCAAACATTTAAAAAAACTATACACCTCGGTAAATTCACTGAAAATCATTTAATTGTACACTTAAAATGGAGTGTTGGTTGTACGTAGATACAGTTGGAGCACTATGTATGTACTCTTTGGACTACTTTGACAGAGTAGGTTTTTGAATGTAACAAGATAAGTCAACTTGAGTGGTAATATATTTTGGTAATATAACATATCAGCTCACTACAAATTGTGACTGTAAACATTGTACTGTAAATGTTTTGTAGTTTTCCCCCAATAAAGTTTTAGGAAGAAAAAAAAGTAAATTGATAAAAAAGATATTTGATGAAAATATAAAACAAAAGAGTTTAGAAGTAGCTATACTTACTGAATAGAAAATAGACTTTAGGTCAAAAATTATAAAAAATGGACAAAGAAAGTATTGCATAATGATACAGGGCTGAATTTATGAAAAGCAAATAATGATTGTATTAATATATGCACCCAACGTTGAAGCACCTAAATGTACAAAGTAAAAACTAAGAAATCTGAAAGGAGACATAGATTTCAACACAATAATAATAGGGGAGTTCAATATACTACTTTCAATATTGGACAAATCATCCAGACAGAAAATCAATAAGGACTTGAACTTTACTTTAGACTGAAGAGACCTAAAAACACATACATAGAACACACTGACCAATACAACAGCATACACATTTTTCTCATGTATACAAGGAAAATTCTCCAGGATAAACCATACCTTTAAGCCACAAAACAAGTCTTAACAAACTGAAGTATAATAAAATCATTTCAAGTATATTTTCCTACCACAGTAGTATGAAATTAGAAATTAATAACAGGAGGAATTATGGAAAATTAACAAATATGTGAAAATTAAACAATATGCTCCTGGACAGCAATTGAGTCAAAGAATAAATTAAAGAGGAAATAAAAATATCTTGAGACAAACAAAAATCGAAATAGAAAACCTATGGGATAAATGCCTTCATCAAAAAAGAAGAAATATCTCAAACAGCCTCACATTTTACCTCTAGTAACTAGAAAAAGAACAAACTAATCTCAAAGAGAGCAGAAGGAAGGAAATAACAGTGATCAGAGCAGAAATAAGTGCAATAGAGACTAGAAAAACAATAGAAATGATCAACAAAGCTAAGAGTTGTTTTTTGAAAAGTTGAACAAAATTGAAAAATTCTTAGTGAGACTACTTTTCTGTAGAGAGAGAAGATTCAAATAGATGAAATCAGAAATGAAAGGGGAGACATTACACTTAATAATACAGAAATACAAAGAATTATAAGAGATTATTATTAGTGACTATGGCAACAAATTGGACAACCTAGAAGAAATGAGTAAGTTCTTAGAAACATATAATCTACCAACACTGAATCATAAAAAAGATGTGAAATTTGAACAGAGCAAAAACAAGTAAGAGATTGAATCAGCAATTAAAAGTCTCCCATAAAGGAAAAGCCCAGGTCCAGATGGCTTCATGGCTGAATTCTACCTAATATTTAAAGAACAATTAATACCAATTCTCAAACTCTTCCAAAAAAGTTGAAGAGAAGAAAATATTTCTAAACTCATTGTATGCGGTCAGCATCATCCTGATACCAAAGCCAGACAAAGACACTACAAGAACAACAACAAAAGAAAGCTTCAGGCCAGTATTGCTGATGAACAAATTTGCAAAAATCCACAACAATATATACATGTTCCCTGACTTAAACTGCATGATCATCTCTGTAGACGCAGAAAAAGAATTTGACAAAATTCAATATCATTTCATGATAAAACCTGTCAACAAATTAGGTATATAAGGAATATTCCTCAACACAATAAAGGCCATGTAAGACAAGACCACAGCTAACATCATACTCAATGGTGAAAAGTTGAAGCCTTTTCTTCTAAAATCAGGAAGAAGACAAGTATGCCTACTCTCACTACTTCTGTTCAACATAGTACTGGAACTCTTAGCCAGAGCAATTAGGCAAAAGAAAGACAGAAAAAGCATCCATATAGAAAAGGATAAAGTGAAATTGTCTCTGGTTTTTGCCAACTACATTGTTTTAATTGCAGGCAATGACATGATTTTAAATGTCAGTATTAGGCAAATATGAATTTCCTTGAAGTACAAAAAACTATGGAATCAAAATACCATATTTTTCAAAGAATAGAAATCCATGAGATGAAATTAATAAAATAAAAATAAAACTCAGGACCCAAAATTTTGATAATGGTTAAGCAATAATTATCTGCATCCATCCATTTTATTCACCTCCACTTCTCTGTCCCTTGTCCAAGGAGCCATCATCTCAGATCTAAATTATTTCAATAAACCTTTAGCTTCAATAAAGCTCTTAGAAGAGTTATCCTTCTTCTTCCCTTGCCATTTTACACAGATTATTTTTAAAACTGCAGGCCAATAGTTTTTTTAAAATGTAGGCCAGAAAGTGGTTCTTTGTGGAAAATTTTCTATGTTTTCTCACTTCACTTAAAAACACAAAACAAAACAAAACAAACAAAAACCATCACCACAAAAATAAATCATAGCTTTTAATCTCTCTGAATGTATTTCTTACTATTTTCCTCCTGCTTTAACCACACTGCTGGCTTATTTTTTTCAGTTAAAAAAATATTCTGGGCATGCTTCCATCTCATAGCTTTTGCACTTGCTATTCCCTCCACCTGTAATGTTCTTCTCCCAGATATCCTTATGGTTAACTTCCTTATCAAATTTTCACGTTTACTCAAATGCCACCTTTTCGTTGAGGCTTTTGCTGGATACTCTACTGAAAAATTCCATCCTTTCCTCTTCCTTTTCTACTTTATTATTTTCTAGAACATTTATCCCATCTATCACATTATATATTGTATCTATTTACTTTCTAATTGCCCTAATTACAAGCTTTATGAATATGTTTGGTGCACTTATATAAGTGAATATGTGACTAATATTTAGTAGACACTTAAATTTCCATTGAATGAATGAATGAATCTCTTTGGTCCTCTTCAGTGCTAATATTCTGAAAGCTAATAACATTATTCACGATTTTTTTGTTGCTAGAACTGCTTTGTTCTGCATGATTTTAAGTGTACTAACTAGTAGTGTACTAGTATGTGCTTAACACCTATATTTCTGGGACAAAATGCCCTGATTTGTAGTATTTGCTGGATTCCACAATGAAAATACTCCCACTATGAGCATGGGATTGAGATGGAATGCACACATTTGTCTGTGATGAGCTGATATGAGTGAACTGTAGCACATGTTGTATTAACTCATTTAATGTGCTCAATCATGATGGGAGACAGGTATTATTATTTTGGCTGTTTTTCAACTGAGAAAACTAGCATGCAGAGAGGTTAAGCATGCCTGCAAGTTTACATAGTTAGGAAGTCATCTAGCTGGGATATGCCTGACGATTGACTCCAGAGCTTATACTTAGAGAAATTCAGCTATACTGTAGGCCGTTGATAAATTACCCTAAATAAAAATAAGATAATAAAATTAGGAAAATTATATCCATGTGCTGTATATGTATTCTTTAAATGTCATCTAAGAACCTATTTTTTTTTTATTTCGAGTATTTTTTAAATGTCAGTTCTCCAAAGAGTGGGCCAAGTCCGTGTGCTTTGTTTAGGCTTTTTTTTTTCAGAACACTGAAAATATCTATTGAACTGAGAACACCCCAAACAGGTTGGCTGGATCTAGTCAGATTTATTGGTACCAGTTTGAATGTTATTGATAGGAACTGCATGTAGGAAGAAACATTTTTGTGTTAAGTGTCCTTTCTTGTTTCATTTTAGTGGGATTTCTTATTGAATTCAGAATTTTTCTGAATTAGATGTAGAAAAATTTTGACCCCCTCCTTATTTTCATAAGGATAATATATCTAGTGGGATTCATTTCTATTTTTCAAAGGTGCAATACTCCTAAGTTAGAATGCTGTGATTCTGTGAGGCACTACATAGATATCACATTGTATAATCATTACAATCCACCACTAAATCAATGACTCTCATTAGAAAGCAGTCTTTCATTTAATGACATTAATTTAACTAGTTTGGAAGTGCTTATTAAGAATTCATCTAGTAAAACCATGACAGTTGTATGGATTAGATAAACTTGCTCTATTGGTTCTAGATTGGTAAATAGATTTTGATTATCATATAAGATTAATTGAAATAAAATATAATGCAGTATGACCTTTATTTTTACATCATGAAGGATTGAATAAAAACACCTACTTACTGTGCATATCATGTATAAAAAGAGTGAATTTATAATAGCTGTGTACCAAATAGGTTTAAATTTAAACAAATCACTAAACAATTTAGGAAATGTCTATTATATTATCTTGGATATTGACCTTTGCAGATTGAAAGAAAGCATTTTGAGGAAGATGAGTCACCAAATTTTATTTTCAGAGGAGTTAAGTACTTCTGGATACCATCTGGTCAGCCATGGCATTCAGAATAAAACTGTTTGGAATATTGAAATTAATTATTGAAATGGCAAAAATAATATGGAGTTTTAACTAGTGTAACTGGCAGACATGGTATAATTTTGACAGTAGTTGGTATAAAAAGTCAGGAGTTGTAGCTTTCTTACAGAGGTTTGATCTTGTGAACCAGCTGCAACAGAAACACCTGAAAGTTCTTAAAAATAGCTTTCCAGCCTCACCTCAACCTATTGAATCATAGGAAAGGTTCTTCAAACCTGGGATGCAAGGATTTGATTATGCTACTGTTGAAAACAAAGAAGTAAGTCATTTTTTCATATAATAAGTTAATTTTTATTAATTTTCAAATGTATTAGATGCACATTTAATTTCTCTCTTGGCATTATAACTGAAATTAGGGTAACATTTTAGTAAGGAAGAGGATTTTTTGTAGAAAGGACTATATTTCAGAAAAACATTTAATCAAAAACATTGGGCATTATAGACAAGTGATAAAGGAAACAAAACCTGGATTCAGACATAGAAAACTCATTTTCGTGTGAAAGTATTTTGAAAAGTATAAGATGCAGTTGTCTTTCCACATAAATTCAAATCTGCATTAACATAGAGAACTGAACTGTAATCCAAATTCTAAGTAACTCTATGGCCTATGATGCATATTTTAGTGAATTTTGACCAGTAACAGATCAATATTTGTGAAAGAAAAAGATCAATTAGAGTACCAGATCATGCTTTTCCAATTTTTGTTTACATAATTGAAGGTAAGAGGGATGGCTTAGAGGATATTCTATGTGTGGTGGGACTTATAATCAGCACAAAATATTGATCTGCTCTCTCAGACAATGACATTTTGAGTCCATACCAATCTAGACAATTAAAAATACAAAAGCAACAACATCCATTGTTGTCTTAGTATGTAACATTTCTGGTAGAATTTAGTCACTTATTGTAGGTTTATGAGGTCAAGGAAGAGAAGAAAGGACCTATGGAGAGCTTTAAACAGAAAACCAAATGATAGACTGTTGATATAAAACTCAGCATCTGTGTCACTTGACATTCTAAGGGAAATCTGCAATGTATTATGAGGCCCTTGTTTGACTTTTAATATTTATAAGAGAGTGAAATGAATTACCATTCACAGAAGTCATTGAAATAAATTTCACCCATGCATTTTCCAGCCAGAATTCACTGTGAAATTTTCATTTTAGGAAAAAATACTGACATATAAGAATAATGATTTTTGTCATAAGTTGGCACATTTCCCAGGCTAGAACATAAGGAACTTATCTACCAAAAACGATGTCCTTCTGCACCCATCAGTGAACTAATATATATATATTTTTTATTTTTTTACTTAAATAAAAGTTTATTTCTCTCTCATATTAACAAAGGCTGGAGATAAGCAGTTCAGGATTTTCAGGGAAGCTCTATGATCATCAGGGACCTGAATTCTTTCTACCTCATTGCATTACCATTCCCAAAGTGTCTCTTCCATATTTTGGACTAAGATGACTGCTTGAAGTATAGTCATCACAACTACTTTTTAGTCAATATGAAGGAAGAAAGCATCAAAAAGGAAGCATCCTTGTCCTTACTGACTCTTCCACAAGATTGCACACATCAAAGATCTTGATCTAATCTTGATCCTTCAAGATAAACAGGAGTAAGGGTGGTTTGAATTTGAATCACAACTCTATTTTTGGAACATTTTATGAGGCTAAAATAAGTGTTTTATTTCTTCTGTGCCTCAGTTTCTCTATTCCAAAGAGAGAATAAAATTCTATATTATCTATCTTACTCAGAGGATATGGGTATTAATAAAGAAGAGATTGATGTGCACATCAAGTATAGACATGTAATAGCAATGCTCAATAACATGAAAACAATGTTTTACGAATAGTGGGCAGAATAATTTCTTTGCCTTTATGGCACAATATGCATAACTTGAAAATAAAGTCAGATTGAAAAAACAGCATTAGAATGTAAGACATTAAAAATTCAAATGACTTTAAAACTATGTATAAATGCAACTAGAATGTGCATGCATTGAGTTGCTTTAAATAAAATATTCCCTTAGTTCAAAAGAGAAATCATTTTTTATCATTTTCATGACTATGTGAAAAATACCTTCTAACATTGAATGCCCCCACAATCCATCTGTTGCCATTTTTCCGTGTGCTTATTAAATTATGTATGTATTCTTGGCATTCAAAGACTCCACACCATGTTGTTACTCTGATTTGCCTATACTCTTAACACAATATATTTCAAGACCTTTCTACTGTGACTCCACAGGACATTTCAAAAAGAATTATGAAAGATGGCACACTTGCCCACTGGGTATTCATATTTGCTGACAATAAGAATTGGTACACTTAAATTTTTAAGGAGATAAAACAGTTCAAAAGAAATGTAAAATCAATAGCTTGTGCATTTGTTATAGAGCATACTAGCTAAGCCAACTATTAGAGATGAAAGTTAGAGATCAAAATAGACACAGAATATGACAATTTCTCTTTTGGTGTTAGATATCCTCTCCTAAGTGGTAGAGATATGCTCTAGCCAATTTTTTTTCTTGTAAACTGAATTTAGGTTAAGTGAATCTTCCTTTCTAATGGACTTCCAACAGGAAATTAAAAATGTATTCTGCTGATTATAAAAGAAACTCTTATCGACGCCTAGGTATATCAAAATCATTCTGAGGAATGCAGCAGACATTTGAAAGCTGCATTTAGATGCAAAATTTTTACTTTTGATAATGAATCAATGACTATATTGTACATCTTTGAGTTTGTAAGCAGTGAAAAGAGGTAATTTTATTATTTTCTTCCTAATCTAATTTACAATTAAGTATATTGTGCAAGACAGTAATAATGTCCTATATTCAAGATAAGTCAGGGGAAAAATACTGAGAGTAAAAGTAAAATACAATAAGTTTCCAGTGACTGTGGTGATGTGAGAATCTGTCTCATTAACTGCTCTATTGCCTATATACTGCCTTGTTAATTGACTTTCAGTGGATGTATTATTAGGATACTGTAGTAAATAGTATCCCAATATCCTTGACAAGTAACAGCCTTGACACTAACAATTTAACAACACTTTTCCTCAGCGTTGGATCACCATAACAGTGTTATTATTACAGCACAGATAATTCTTTCTCTTGCAGTCTTCATATCTCTTGAACCTATTGACCTGTTTTGAGGCATCTCCTGAGATCATCCATGAATTTTTACAATTGGCATGGAAGGGAGGCAATTCAAGTATTAAAGTGAAGTACTGAAATGCTCCCTCCTTACAGAGCAAGGGAAGTTTAAGAAAATATGTGCTGGGACTAGTAATTGCCTGGCAACTGTCTGCTAACCATTAGCATATTATGGATAGTGCCTATATTGACTGTCCCTCTCTCATTGTAAAAACTTGTTAATTGACTTTCAGTGGTATCATCATTAGGGCATATTAGCAAAATGATGTTTTTGATGGCAGAAGTCATGATGCTAAGACTAGTAAAACATTGACACTTAGCTACCTTCTAAAAGACTATCATGAAAGTATGTATGTATTTATTAGTTAATGATGCTTTTAGGAAAATGAGGAAAGTTAAATATTAGCCATTACTAATGTATCATTTTAACTAATGCAAGAGATGTTACAGAGTCCTCAGCTGAGCACAGGTACTTGTGTTATTTACTAACATTTAAAGGTAATCATTTGAGACTATTTGATTTTCTGAAGTTTGAAATACAGTTTCAAAAATCATCATTGACCAAAAGGTATATGTATAAAATGTGTTTTTAATTAGTTTAATATCTATCCAAGTAAATTATGGATATAATATAAAAAGTCAAAAAGCACTAAAGTTCCTATAGTGAAGAATAGTAGTCCCATGTGTCACCAGTCCAAAGCAATCACTTTCCTTTTTTATTCATGGATTCTTGTATTTGCTTCTACATTTCTGAATACTAGCTTTGATTGCTGTGTTTGTGTTTTTCACTTACATATATTATATATTGACTTTTTTATGGCAGATGAGAATTTCATTATCTTACTCTGCTTTATCTCTCTTCCAATCTTATCAATATAATTCAATTTCAATTTTGGTTAAATTAATACTTAGTGGCTACATTTGTCAGCATTATGTAAATATTGTCCACAGTTGAGCCACATAGGGTGCTATGATTGCATTTGCTTTTTTGTACAATGTTTCGTTATATCCCAGTGTTAATTTTCTATCTTTTTAATGTCTTTATTCAATTTGATTTAAATATTATTAAATATTTAATATAGCTAGATATGTAAAAGACCTCTGAATACTATTTTTTCAAACATTCAAACATATGAACTATTAATAATTGATCCAATTTTTTTTCTTTTTCTCACAAGGACTTCTTTTGACAATCCCTGGTCCTCCTTATCTAGGCTGGACCTGGGGCTTTCTAAGGTGGCATCACAGCTGTCACGATGTTTTCCCTTCTCTTTCCTATGTTGAGACCCTATTTTTTTTTATTACTTACTCTTTTCTTTTCTTAATTTACTACCCGATTTTGTGAAGCCCATCTGTGGTTGGCAAAATTCTTTGATAGCCCCCAAGACTCCTGGCACCTTATCCAAGTTATTCATCTTGTTTTAGTTATTCAATCATATTCTTACCTAGGAACTGCTGTGAAGGGATTTGGCAGATACACTTTTTTTTGTACTATTAAATGATTTTTAGTGAAATTACCAAGATGTACAGTTAATCACATAAATCAGTTTTAGAGAAATTCCTCCCCCCTATTGAGACCCCTAATTCCGCTCCCCAACTACTTTTCAAATATGTCCCACCCCTCCACAGTGCCCACCACATCACTCAGATGTGACACTTAAGTGCCCAAATCAGTTGACTTTAAGATAAAGAGACTACATAGGTGAACCAAGCATAATCACAAAACTCTTTAAAATTAGAACATTTTCTTCAGC
>CAUYRT010013046.1:0-37245 GCA_963574885.1 Lepilemur ruficaudatus | reverse complement strand
CTGTCCACTTCCCTTTATATACATGAAGGATTCTTGTTGTAGTGGGAATTATTAAAGTTTGACTGCTCAGCATCTATTTCCTCTTCTCCACAACAAACAATTTCATTTTTTAAAATGACTTCTTCCCCATTGGGTATAGTTGGGACTAGAAGTGGAACTAGAAGAAAATGCTTTGCTGTTCCTTGCCAAAGCACTTCTTCTATCTAGACCAATGAGATATGTCCTCCATGAAATCTGCATCTCTAGCAGGAAAAAATAGTGAAAGACTTGGCATTCCTTTCTGTTTTGACCAGACTGCAGACTGTTACACTCAAAGGCCACTTTTGTCCTCCTGCCCCCCTATGCTTAAGTCCTTTGCTTCCTTCTCACATTCAAGTCTAGGTCTCCACCTTGCATTGATTCTGAGAGTCCCCAATGTCCTTCAAATGCATTTCCTTTTGCCTAAGTTAAACACAATAGATTTCTATTCTTAGCAACTAAAGAAATTGTATCTTACACACTTATGCATAACCAATTTAGAGACAATGAAAACACCAATATAAGCCATATTTGCCTTTAAATAATTAGAATTATGTTGCTGAATAATAATGTTGAGAAAGAAAAATTTGAATTTCATATATGGTCTTTGCACTCATTTACCTCTCTGAAAAGCAGTTGTTCTAACTAAAAACAAAAATATTGCATTAAAAAATAAGATTAAACTTACTGATCCTAAAAGAATCTCTCTAAAGTTGACATGCCAGGATTCCAAAGTCTGTAAGGTTATGATTTTTAGAATTTCATTATAATGCTATTAGTTTTATAAATTATCTTCAATTCTTTAATCAAAGGCTAGTAGGAAAAAAAATTTAAGTCATATAGCTCAACGTCACACCATGTAGGCAGCTGCCTAATTCACCTTTATGAAGGAGCAACTCAGATATTCAACTGTTTCTTGAGTTAAATAAGAAATAGAGTGTGGTAGGGGAGACGGAGCATGCCCATGTAAGATCATGCAGGTAGTTAGTGGCAGCTAGTTAGGGGCTTTCACTCCAGAGGCTAACAATCTAACACTTAAACAGAACCCTATCCTGCCTCTATGGACATATTAAATAATGTGTATGTACACACAAGACATATGTGGGCTGATCATGGAAGGATTCCTGAAGAGGGCAGCTTAAAACTAAATCTTTTTATTTATTTATTTATTTTTTCTTTAAAATAAATTATTTTATTTTAGACGCCCAGCTAATTTTTCTATGTTTAGTAGAGACCAGGTCTCGCTCTTGCTCAGGCTGATCTGGAACTCCTGAGCTTAAGCGATCCGCCCGCCTCAGCCTCCCAGAATGCTAGGATTACAGGTGTGAGCCACCATGCCAGGCCTTAAAATAAATCTTGACAGTGGGATAAAATATAGTTTTATTCAAATAGGAGGAAAGATTTATCAGATAGAGGAAATAGTATATGCAAAGGAGCAAAGATTAGCATGCGCATGATGTATTCAAGGTAACAGCCTTGTACCCGAGCATAGGTTTTATGTGGAAATAATTGGTGAGGGGTGTAAAGAGGAGCTTGAACCAAGTGTAAGGACTGGGGTGGCTCTGAAGTTCAAATTAATGAATATCATCAAGCAAAGGTATCATATATATGCTCTACTTTCTCCAAGTTGTTTTCCTGCATCACATCTGCATCCTATGTCTTGCCTAAAATGGCACCAAGGAAAGGAGATCTAGGAAATGTTATCAGTGTCCACATAGTTGACTTTTTAAGAAGTGTTAGCTAAACTAGAAGAAAAGCATAAGATTCCTGTTTCAGGCAGGAATATTGATCAGCAGCCAACTTCATGTCAAAAGCTCTCACACCAACCTAATTCTTTCTGAGTTAGTTCTAGGAGGAATCTTAGTCTGAGGTATGTAATTTGGAGAGGACATATGGAAAGTGGTGTTAAGTATGGAAAAGGAGGGTTCTGACAGTAGGGTGGTTAAGGAGGCCAGGCCCTTCTCCTTAAGCTGGTCTTTGTCTTGAAGCATAAGACTGAAAAAGTGTTCTGCAAGCTGACATGTTATTACAATAAAAGGAAAAAGAAGAGAAGAAAAAAAATAAATCACATGGAGTGAAGACATAGGTGATGGGATCGAGGGATAAATGGAAGGACAGAGGTTTTAAGGGAAAATTTATTAGAATGCATGGCTTACGTCAGTCTCAGGGGCACCAATGACTTGAAGAATACATTTAGCAGTGGTTCCTGTCCTTTTGGGCTGAGACCTTATAGCATATGATATTTCTCAAAAATGAGTCCCAGTCTACCGCAGTGCCTGCCTCTAGCTTGCTAAAGGTGGATTCCAAGCATTGTGAATGCATAGTTTGGGGAAAGGGATGGAAAGGGTGGAAACTCTGCTCTTTTTGGTTAAGTTTTTGTCAGAAATTGTAGAAATCTCTATTTACTCAAAAATCAGTCAGAATGTAGCTATACCAGTGTCCATGTCACTGGGATCAGCAAAGCCTCAGCTGACCAAAAGTGCTTTTGAATATTTAGCAGCCCACAGATACAACCTGAAGAAGAGATCTGGAGCCCTGCCTATGAGGGTAGTATGCCTCACCTGACTACCTCTAATTTCAAAATTCAGTTAATTTTCAATTTCCTGACTCAATCAAAGCAGCTCTATATGGATATTGCTAAATTCAAGCAACACATTCAGCATCTCTCTGTGCCAGCATCTTTCTAAGTACTGGAGATTCAGAGATGAACAAAACACAATCCTGACCAACCTCCCAGAAAATTCAATCTTGCAAGAGATGTAAGCATGCTGACCACAATAAGAAGTGTTCTAGGTTCTGTGATGAAAGAACATGCACAGAGAAAGCATGCAATTGGTGGAAGTGGGGGTGTCACTAGACCCATTTGAGTTGGGCATTGATGAATGGATGCTTAAGAGATCACCAAAGGATGAAGGGGTTATAAAGGAATTTCTCAGCAGAGAGAAAAGTATGTGAAGATGGAGCCAGGATTTTGCATATTCTTTAAGGAAGAGATTTTGTAAAGTTAATATCAGATCTTTCATACATCTGCTTAAAACCTTCCAATGCCTTCTCATTGCACCCTACTGGCCTTCTTTCTGTTCTTGAAATATACCAAGTTTATTCCCATTTTAAGATCTTTCCTTTGCTGTTTTCTCTCTTTTGAATGTTCTTCCCCAATGCCTTCTCATCTTCAGATCTCATCCCAGATGCCATCCCCAACAAAGGAGTCTTTCCTGACCATACTTAATTTAAATTAAACCTCCTACTGAAGTCACTCTCTCTCTATCCTGTTTTATTTTCTTATTAGCACTTGTTACCATTTGAAATTTTGTTTCTTTCCACACTAGAGTATAAGCTTCTTGAGATAGATATTCAGTGCTTAGAAGTTCCTAGCACAATATGTGGATTGAATAGATGAATTAAATGGTGAATAGAACCACTGCACTCAAGGCATGATTGCTTAGGCAACTAAGTAGAGAGAATAGCTCTAATGTGCTCTCTTGAAAATTCAGAAATCAACAAAACTGTGTGTCTGGATAGATGGCTAAGAAAGAACACGTTGATAGGGCCAAGATTATCCATAGAAAAATATATATGATGTAATGCCCTGACAATTGGCATAGGATTGTGAACTTTACAGCTTTTGATTTTAAGTAAGATGATGTATTTTCTCTTTTAAGTAGAATTGAATTATTAATGCAATAGTTGAGTACTGTGTTGAGCTGGCCAAGGGTTTCCTTATGCTTCAAAGACATAAAATCTTGAGAATAACTATAATCATCCCTCAGTATCCTCAGGAGATTGGTTCGAGGACCCCCCCCAGACATGAAAAGTCTCAGATGCTGCAGTCTTTCATATAAAATTGTGTGGCATTTGCATACAACCTAGCACATCCTCCCATATACTTTAAATCACCTCTACATTATTTATAATCCCTAATACAATGTAAATGCTACACAAATAGCTGTTACACTGTATTTTAAAATTTGTGTTATTTTTTATTGTTGTATTTATAAAAATTTTATGAAATATTTTTGAACCATGGTTGGTTGAATCCGTGGATGTAGAACTGTGAATGAGGGAGCTGACTGTATACATTCACTAGAAATGCATTTGACCTGAGCTCTAAAATGCCACTCTAAGAAAAGGGAGTTTGGAAAAGTTCCCTGTTCAGTGATTGTGTTTTAATAAATAAAATGGCAGCTGCGATGAAGAGAAAGCAGCATATGGAATGAAAACTCTAAAAGGAAATTGTCTGCAGAATGTTGCAGTAATCCCCATGGCATGTGCTTCCCTAAGAATGATGGGATGTTTGTCAACATACGTTGAGCAAACGATGGGAAAAGACTTCCATTTATAATTCATCTCTCTATCAAGTTAAATACACAATACCTCAATTGTGGGTGGCAGAGACTTTTAATATATTTTTAAATATACTAAACTTTTAAATATTTAAAAGCCTCCTATAGTGCTCCAGGTCTTCATTGTTGCCATTCCAGGCTACACTGGGAGACAAGCATTTCCCTCATGCAGAGTCACTGATAAGCACCTCTTCTTTCTTAGTCAAACAAGCACCAGTCATTTTATGATGGCTGTCAGTACTCTCTGACCAACTACAGAGAGACTTCAAGCTATAGAGAATGAACCCAATTATACTCCTAAATGTGCCTGATTGTTAAAATTAGTTAGGTGTAGGATTCCACAGTACCCTAAAGAGATTTTTATCATACCATCTACATCACTTCACTGAAGTGTGTGTGTATGTGTGTGTTGTGTGTGTGTATGTGCATGTCTTCCCCTCCTAGATGGAAACTACTTGAGAACAATTAGCTTTCCTTATATGTCTTGGTACAACAAGGACCTACCACATAGTGGATGCTTAAAAATTGACTGAGAATAAAATACCAACTACATCTTCAAACTAAAACTGTGTTAAGTACTCCAGGTAGATTTTGGGGGAAAAAAAGGTGAAAATTGACCAAGCACATGGATGATAGCTTCTTATATACTCATTATTTTCATAATCGCTCATTCTTTGACCAAGCACAGTTTTTTCAAGTCAGTTTCTTTCTTTACAAAGAAGACTTTAAGACATTAAATACAATGAAAATATAATCTATGTAAATAATCAGTAACTAAGTATAATGTCAGTTAAAAAACTAGAATCACTGTCTGCATTAAGACATTGTAAAGAGCTACAGAAGCAATCATTTTGCTTCCAAATTCATTTATACCCAAAGATTTATACCCAAAAGGAGGAAGGAGGAGGAGAAGAGGATGGGGAAAGCAGTAAGTTCCTATACTTGTATGATCATCATACTTATTAATAAAAGCAGCTAGTATTTATCTATTACTCTGTGATAGACGTTGTTACATTCCATTCATTACTATTAACATGTCCCTTTTAAGAATGAGAAAACAGGTTTCAAGGGGGTAAGCAATTTCCCCAAGGTCACACATCTGACCAGTGGTAAAGTTAGCATCAAAACCTGATGTATCTGATTCCCAACCTAAACAGGTAACCGCTACTTCCTTCTGACCAATACTCTGTACCATGTACTAAGGAAACAGCTAAATTCAAATGGCCTTGTCTCAACAGGGTTTCACAGAGTAGTAGGGTAGAGAAACAGGGACTATGAACTCCTGAAAGGCCCAGAATATGCTCTGTCCCCTATTCTATGCACTAATCCAATCCTAGGGGTTTAAAGTACAGTTATATGCTGCTAACTCTCAAATTTATATATCATGCCCTACCTGTCCCTTGAGCTTCAGACATATCTTTAATTGTCCATCATACATCTTTACTTGGATGTCCAGTGGGCATCTCAAAACTTACATGTCTGAAACAGAATTCTTGGCTTTCTTTCTTTAATGGCACTCACCAGTCATTGAGCCTAAAAACCTGGTAGTCATCCTTGGTTCCTCTCTTTCTTTTACATCCTATGCCAAATCCACAAGCAAGTTCTTTTGATACTACATCTGAGATATATTTTGACTCCAATCTCTTTTCCACTCTCCACCTCTAGCTCCACCAGCTCTTCCCTAGATCTCTGCAGATGCCTCCATCAGTCTCCCTTAATCACCATTTTCTTTCTGCTGGGCTACTGTAGCAGCCTCCCCACAGCCTCTCTGCCGGAAGCCCACTATCTTTCTCTTGAACCACTGCAGCAATCTCTATATTGATGCCCCTGTCTTTGGTCTTGCTTTTTCCCCTACACTGCTCTCTTTAGTTGATTCTCTACCTAGCAGCCAAAGTGATGTTTTAAACATATAAGTCAGATTCACATCAATTTCCTTGTTGAAAATCTTCCAGTGGCTTTCCAATAAAAATTTAAGGCAAAATCCAAAGTCCTTACCACAGCCTACAAAGTTCTACATCTAATCGAACTTCTGGCTTTTTCTCAGATCTCTTTCATCCCACTTGCCCATTCTGTTACACTGGCATTAATGCTTGTCATATCTGGGTCTTACTCCATGCTGTTCCCTCTGCCCTGGAATGTTCTCCTCTAGATATTCACATGGCTAATTCTCTCATTTCATTCAGATTTTTACTCAAATGTCACACAGGGGCTAAAATACTCCTCCTTCCATAACTCCTTATTTATTTGTCCTGCCTTACTTGTCTTCATGTCACTTAATAAGCACCTGGTATTATAGTATATTTTTATTCTGTTATGTGTCTCACCCACTAGCATAAAAGCTTCAGGAGGGAAAAGGCTTTGCCTGTCTTGTTCATATAGTGTCTCCAGGATATGGAACAGGGTCTAGCACATAGTAAAGTAATTAATAAATATCTATGGACTGTGCTTTATGAGCATCTGCTATATGCCAGTAACTGTGCTAAATGCATTATTCAACTTAGTTTACTTAATACCTTTAACATGGAAATCCCCAATTAAAGTCTAGAGAGATGATGGGACTTGCCTAAAACTTAGTGCTTAAACTGAGGCAATTTCACGATTTTGTGGGGGGAAAAAAACACCAACAAAAAGAAACAAAACAAAACAAACAAAACACCACATAAAGGTTAATAGGCCGGGACTCAACAGGAAACTAGATGGCACACTCAAACTAGTTAATGTTCCACGAGAGTTTAAAGCAGGATTATTTTCAAGGTGCAAGCAGAGTGTAGGAAAACCTGGAGGTATAGTATTGTACCCAGAGCTAGATATCACCTGCAGGCATGAAGGAGAACAAGGAGGGAGTGGTTGCCAGACCCTGGAAGCTGAAGAGCTGTGTTGAGAGGGCCACTTTTCAGCAAATATGACTTTTAATCAAAGGACACAGCTACCCAATATGATCCGTTAGGAAGGAAAATAGAGAAATAAACACACAACTTTGTTTCTCCCTCCCTCTGATCTTTTGGAGGTACCCCTGATTGGCTGAAATCACAGGTGAAGCCAGTCTGTGCATGTGATGTATACAGCCTGGACGTAGGGTGGGAGATAGAGTGCAAAAGGTTAGAGAGAGGAACAGGAGAGACAAATGGGAAATATCCTCCATGCCCATTTGAAGAAGGTCATGGAAGGCTTTAAATAAACTTGAATGTGGATTACATTTCTTTGTCTTAACCTGCCAACTCTTGTTTTGTTCACTATAATGCCTGAAACAAAAGAGTCTCTTTAAATGATTATTATTTTGCAATTACAGCCCAATTTAATGAAAATTATGTGCTTTTTTCATATCAACTTCTCTGAAAATTCCTCTTTGGTACTTCATGAACATCCCTTAGTTCTTCCAGAGCATTTATATATAGTCTTTTTTAATTGTTTCTCTAAAACAATTAGAATTTCATTATTATATTTGAAATTTTAATATAGTCATTATAATGTCAAAGGAAACTTCTCTGAGACACATTCATATTTTCATATTAATGGAAGTGCTGTTATAATGTTAATAGAAAAATGGATTTAATCAATTATTTAATTCAGTCATTAACTACATACTACCCTAAAACTTAAGGGAATGTAAAACAAACAACTCATTTAAACAACGAAAAAGGATTGTGCTTTGGAAACATTCAAGGTATATTCAATAATTTTAAATCACTTTAATCTAGAATGGCTAATTCCATAAAAATAGAAAAAACATGCCACATGAAAGGGACACAGCTCTTGGAGTTAAACAAATCAGGGATAAAGTCCCAGCTCTACAGTTTGCTAGCTGTGAGATTTTGCAGTATCTTAAAATCTCTGAGCCTCAGTTTGTCTACAAAATAGGTGAATTAATTTGTATTTCATAGGTTTATTTGATGATTATGGTAAATAAAATGCATAAGGATTCTATTACATAATACTACAGTGCTTGGACCATTGAAGATGCTCAGCAAATAGGAGGTAATATCTGTTAATTTTTATTCTCAAATAAGGCTTCCTTCAGATATCCTTGCCTCTTTTCCCACTTAAGGACTTCTTTTACTTCATCTCTTATGCACATTGCCTAAAACTGCCCAAAGCAAGGAGTCCTTTGTTTCCTTCTCTTTGGGCTCTGCCCCATCATTCTTTATTCCCTAACACAAAGGCACCTGCCAAGTCAAAGTTCCCCATCCCCCCAAATATATTTTTCCAAGTCTTAGAACAAGGAAAAGGAAAGGAGGCTAACCTATTATTTTAGAAGAGTAACCACTCCCCAGTTCTGATGCACTTTAAAACCCAAGGCAAGAGCAGAGGAGCTGAAAATAGAAAACTTGAAAACTTCAATTCATGAAGGGTAATGACCTTTTCCACTGGGCCCACATGTTTGGCACAATCCTTCCCTAGTGAAGTTGGCAGTGAAGGAGAAGTTTGGATTTAAGAGCAACAGTAAGTATCATTGCTCCAATTTTAGAAGGTGAAAAACAAGATCAAAGTCAAGCAAGGTTTTAGGGGTAGGACCACAGGGGCAGCTGCCAATGATGCTAATCTCAAAGATGTGTTCAACATAAATTAAAGTAGAATGAGATGATAGAAAACACTGAATGTAACAGAAATATCTACTATATGTAGTTGGAAGTAATGCCTCGATAAGCCGTTGGTATAGATGTGCGTGTAGGAAAGAAGACCCCTATGCATGAGCTACAACAGATTTTTACTAATTGGCTAGAGAGAGAAGGCAGGTCCAGAGTTTCAGGCTTTCATTTTTGCTGTGAGGGATTTGCAAATATGGAGCCAATGCTGAGTTTTTCAAGATAACAGAACAGAGGCTATACCCTGCAACCAGGGGTATTCCTTTTTTTTCTCCTCCCCCATGTAGCATTCAGACTCTTCTGTGGATTAAACTATTGAAAGAATACTTAATGAATATCATATTAGAGGGCTTCAAAATCATTGGTTGGCTTGAGACAGCCACACACTTTGGTCTGAGCTTGCCAGCTATTAAGTGGGGGGTTTGAGATCATCATTTTATCCATTCGGACTTCAAATCCTAAATTCTTTTCACTTGCCTACTTTGTATTTCAAGAGTGTAATGGTTAATTTTTGGTTGTTGTTAACTTGACTGGGATAAGTGATGCCGAGATAGCTGGTAAAATATTATTTCTGCTGTATCTGTGAGGGTATTTCCAGAAGAGATTAGCACTTGAATTGACAGACTGAGAAAAAAAAGCTAACCAATGCTGGTGGGCATCATTCAATGTTTTGAGAACAAAAAGGCAGAAGAAAGGCAAATTTGCTCTCTCTACTTGAGCTGGAACATTCATCATCTCCTGCCCTTGAATATTAGCATTCCTGGTTCTGAGCCTTCAGATTCAGGCAGGCACTTACACCACCACCTTCAGGTCCCCAATTCTCAAGTCTTTGAACTCAAACTGGTACTTCCATAATTGGCTCCCTTGTACTCAGGCGTTTGGGCTTGGACTAAATTACATCACCAACTTTCTTAGTTCTCTAGCTTGCAAATAGCAGATCATGGGATTTCTTGCGCTTTGTAATCATATCGGACAATTATTACAATAAATATCTTTGGTTCTATTTCTCTGGAGAATCCTGACTAATACAAAGAATATTCAAAATCTTAAGATAATAAAAGATAATGTTCTGGAGGGTATAAACTCAGGAAATGGAGAGAGAAAGAAAGACTTAAGAGGAAAGTCCAGAACAGGTTTCTTGAGATAATTTTCATAGGTTCACCTTATGGGTTTTGGTCAAAAACAGATCCATCTCTTTATCTAAACATTCTGTTTTTCCTAGGCTTGGAGGCTTTTACTATTCCCCCTAACTTCAGTAACCGCAATGAACTTGTTTCTACCTTTCCAATTTCTTCCTTGAGCATCACTTTTTGCATTTAACAAAAAACAGTCATGATATTTTACAGTTATTAGAAATATTAGAGAAAACAAATGTAAAGCATCTAGACTAGTACCTGTGCAATAAATGGCAGTTGTCATTATCAATTTTGTTCTTGTTTCTCTTTCTAGCATTATCATCAGACTACCTTGCAATTGTCTGTTTTCATACCTGTCTTTCCCACTAGACTGTGAGCAACTCAGTGGCATGGGGCCCACATCTGTTCACGATTGCATGCTTAGCATTCAGCACAAAGCTTAGTACAGACAAAATTTTTAAACATTCCTTGAAAGAATGAAAGAGTGAATGGTTTTCTCTTTTCTGAACACGGTTCTATCAGGCTCAACTGCTTCCTACTACCTGAATGGCACTTGAAATTTGCTCTGCAGAGGACAGTGGTAAAGGAGGCCCTTTGTAAAGATGACCTTTAGGTTTTGGCTCCATTCAGTCACGTTTTCCTTCTGCTCTTATTTCATAGGAAGAGAGACCAGAGGAGACACCAAGGGAAAGGGCACTAAATCCTGGAGAGCCTAGATGCAATTTGCACCTCCACAATTGCCCTGAGGACCTTAAATTGCAACTAATTATCACCAGTAATTAGGGCTGCTCTTCAGAGAGGCAGAAATAGTGTCCTATAGAGAGCACACTATGTTCCTAAAGAGTAATTCAGATGAGACAGATGTCAGTCCCCTCCCAGCATCTTTCCCTAACAAGGGGCTCTACTCTGCTTCAGTGACTGACCCAGAGACTTAGTACCTGGACCAGCAAGACAATAGAGACAGAAATAACACAATGCATCTTGGAAGTGTTCTGAAATTTTTAAAGTGCTTACATTTTCAATATCATACTAGAGTCTCATACCAGTCATGTGACAAAAATAAGATTCATTTATTCATTTTATACCTATCATATGCAATTTCCTCTACTAAGCACTGATAATATAGTAATAAACACACCACACAAAATACTTGCCTTCACAGAATTGAAGATTCATGCAAGAGACAATAAATAAATATGTCATCACAGTACAATATAAGCACTGCTTTAATAAAAGTATAGGTAACTTTGTTAAAAAATTATTAAATCCATGTTATAGAAATGTGATCAGGAGACTTGGAGATGGTAGCATTTGACTATCACAGCAAATACATGACATTAATAATGTCTTCAATATATAAATAAGGAAACTGAAGCTCACAAAAATTAAATAACTTGCTCATGATTACACAAAAAGTAAAGAGCCAAACCCAAAACATAGGCCCTTTAACTTCAAATTCCTAGCTTGTTATAAGAAAGTATCTCTATTCGATATTCAATTTGCCCCTACAGTTTTCCTAAAAATGTTTATCTAGCCTCTGCTAAAGTATGTCTAGTGATAAAAAGCTTACCCATTTCATAAGGTAGCCCATTTCATCATAGGAGAGAGCTCGTTTTAAAAAGTTTCTTCCTTAACAGAAATAGCAATGGGGAGGAAATACTGTGCTAAGAGAAAAGGGACTTCGGTATAGGATACGGATACATAAAATTTGACTTTCCAGATAGTTTCGTGAGCTACACAGAAAACTAGAGTTCTGACTAAAAGGAAAAGGATGGAATAGACCAAGAGTCAATATGGATACAGAGAAACCAGAATTCTCATATATTGCTGGTAGGAGTGTCTACTGGTAGTATTGGCACTATGTGTAAAACGTAACATATGTGTGGCAGGCTGATTGACACCCCTCCACACTCCAGAATGTCCACATCCTAATCCTGAGAATGTTACTTTATATGGCAAAAGGGATTTTGTAGGCGTGATTCAATTGGGGATTTTGAGATGGGGAGACTTTCCTAGATTATCTGGATGGGTCTGGTATAATCACAAGGATTCTTATAAAAGTAAAGGCGATGTAAAGACAGAAGCAGGGAGAGATTTGAAGATACTATGCTGCTGACTTTGAAGATGAACGAAGGGGACAGGAGCCAAAGAATGTGAGGAGTGTAGCTCTCTAATCAGAGCTGGAAAAAGCAAGAAGACAGATTCTTCCCCGAGCCTCCAGAAGGAACCAGCCTTGCCAACAACTTGATTCTGCTCATGTAAGATTCACTGTGGCCTTATTATCTTCTCAACAGTGAGAGAATAAATTTGTATTGTTTTAAGCCACTAAGTTTGTGATAATTTGTTATAGCAGCAATAGGAATCTAATATAATATATGTGTTCAAAGACTGAGTAGTTTCACTCCTAGGTGTACATCCAACAGAAAGCATATATACGTACACCAAAGGACATAAGGCATAATATTCTTATAACACTATTTTTAATATAGAAAACTAGAAAGTTCCCAAATGCCATCAACAGTATAATGGATAAAATAATTATGGGACTAAGTCAGGATACCCTTAGGTGAAAGGCAGCACAAGGAGAGTTTATTAGATGTTGGTGATGTTGTTTCTTGATCTGGGTACTAGTTACATAGATGTGTTCAGATAGTGAAAACTCTTAAAACTGTAGACTTATGATATATGTGCTTTTATGTTTGTAAATTATATTAAATACAAAATTTAAAAAGAAACCAGGGTTCTGACTCACTAATGTACCTGGACTCTCTAAAAGTCACTCATGAAAATCACAAGGCCAGTGTTTAGGGAAAAAACTAGAAACTTTTGGCTCTAGGCAATCATTTAACAAGATCTGCTTCTTTTAGGCTTGCCAAAAATCTTTCATGCCTGTCATTTAGGCACATTCCTATTATGGACATCCCCATTCCATGGACATAATATTCTAGCTGGTTGAAAAATTCAGCCTGTCATGTGCTGTAATAGAGTTATGGCATTGTTTCTTCAAGACAGAGGTAGCTTTGTTGAAGCAGAGTAAGCATGGATCTGGGAGGCAGGGGATGTGGGCTTGAATTGTGGCTTTTTCATTCTAAGATCATCTGTAAAATGAGTGGCTATAGGATTAACTATAACCTATAAAAAATTATATGTGAATACCTCCATTTCCACTCTGTGCCTGGTCCATAAGGAAGATCAGACTACATGTGTTGTATCTGAATGAGGGAGGATGATTTCACCCAGGAATGCATATCAAGTAGAGCAGGTGGAGTTATACCTACGCCCTTATTGTCTGGTCAAAGTGGACATGGAAGACACAAGACAGCATTGAGAAAAGTCCCAGAAGCTGGGCTTGTTTAGGCCAGGACTGGAGCAACCTGAGATGTAAGAATAGATATGATCTGAGAACAGGAAAATGCCAGAGAGTAATATCAAGTACCATATCTAAAGGGCAAAACTGTGATGTAGCCACAACAGTAGGTCAGGAAGCAGAAGATTCTAAGAGACAAGTAAGGAATGGAGCACTGGATAGGGCAAGTAAAGGTTTCAGGACACAGACTGTGAACAGCTTTCCAGGTCTAAGAGTTCACTGCAACCTGGCACTGGCTTAATAAAATGAGGGTGATCTGAGAGTTTAAAGGGGCACTGCTGGATTAGAAAACCTGGGCCTTGAAGAGTTTCAGCAGTGTGGTTTTACTTTAGCTAAACCCTTCCCAGGTAAGGTTGGGGCTTGGGACACAGTCTCTCCCCTATAAATGGCTTTAGGCATTCACAAATTAAAGAAAAGTTCAAAAATCTATTTTGATACGTGGGAATATGCTACCCAATAGTTTTCTGTTGCGTTCTGTGACCTTTCTGCTGTGTGGCTGTTTTGCTATTGATTTTAATTATGGAATATAATTTCCAGCATGAAGACTCAAGGCAGCTCCCCCCGGTGGGCCAAGCTCTTGCCAGAGCCTCCCAGAGGAAGGCAAATGGGAAAGCAGTATGGCTAGGAATGGCGTGCTATTCCTTACAAAGGACACAATGGGTTCTTTTCATATAAATGTCACTGCTCTGGTCTGATGCTTCTCCACCATCCCACTAAGTGTGAATGTGGAATGGAATTTGGGAACAGAAATACTGCTCAATTGCTGTGCTCATTTCAGCAAAGAACAAAGGAACTTGCAAAGTACAGCCTGAAACCAGAGTGTATGGTGTGTCTAAACTATGAAAGAGGAAAAAAGTTTCAGTTTCAGTTTCCCAAGAGTTCAGGTCTGAAAATAATATAGCCTATGAGACAGACACACGTACATACACAATATACCCACCCTCTCAAGAAAAATTGCATAGTTCAAAAAATCGTGAAGTGTGAATCTGTAGACTTGGGTTCTAGTCCAAATTCTGTCATTAATTACTGATGGGACCTTACAAAAGTAACTCAGTGTCTCAGAGCCTCAATCTCCTATCCTGCAAAACAAGATCATTTGATTCTATAACTGCTTTCTCTGTGCCAAGGATTATGCTATGTGGCTTCATTTAATTACCAGAATAACTTTGATAGGAAAACATTATAATCCAAGTTCCTTGGGGCAAGAATTGCCTATTTTATTGTGCTCATCACTCCATACTATAATTTATTTGCATAATGCCTGCTTCTTACCCTAGATTGTGACACCTTCAGAGCAAAATGGATCTGATTTAATCCTATGTCCCTAGGGTCGAAGACCTGTGATAGTAAGACACAAGCATAAATAGAGCCTGCTGGAGATTACAGGCCAACTGTTATTTGACTTCACTAAAACACAACCCAGGAGCAACAAGTTGTCAGAATACCCTATGACTTTGGCTTCTCTTCTTTGATACCAGAGCAGCAAGGCCCTATTTCTTACACACACACACACACACACACACACACACACACACACACTGTTTCTCTCTCTCTCTGTCTCTCATTCTAGGGTGTGGATAGAAACAGAGAAATAGTCCAAGTTGTGTCAGGCAAAGTCAGTACTAACAGCATTGGAAACCAGGCACAATTTGAGGGGATCTTGCCACAGGTCAGGTTCTCCATGAAGCAGAAATGGAAATGGAGATTAGCACTCAGAATGTTTAAGGAGTGCCCTTGGGATCAACACCTGTGGAAGGAAAAGGAAGGAAATAGGATTGGAGGGAGTAAAATGTAAACTGTGATGCAAACCCAAATGCAGACTTGCTGAGCACTTGGGAAGCTCTGGAGCTAGAATAGCCTTTCAGAGTTATCCCAAGTTGGGCTGAGATGACCAGGCCTTCATCTTCCTTCCTGCATGAATTAGTCATTGAATGTGGCGTCCCCAGGAAGGGGCATGACATTGGCTGTACCACTCTCAGTATTCGAGGCTCAAGAGGATTATAGCTGAAGTTTGTCTGCTGAGTGCACTCTCAGCAACTGGGGCAATATGTCTTCCTTGAAGGAGAATATGGAAGGTGTATCAGGATGTCTACCACATATATCAAGGTCACCAAATCTGGACTGGCAATGGGTCAAGAGACATAAAGTTCTAAGACAGGACAGCTGGTGGAGAGGAATGGGAGAACATGTCAGGATAGAAGTGAAGTCAGGCAAGCCAGGGTCCTTGGAGGCTGCACAACGGGACCAGGGATCGTAAGTCCAAGGTGGCAATGACTGAAGTCCAGGGAGTCAGGCAATGTTCACAGCATCAGGAAGGTGTCAATTGACACAGCAGACACAGTTTCAAAGCCAGTAGCTAAGAGAGCTCTAGGAAGTAACACCAAGGAATTAAGAAAGAAGGAAACTACAATTTATTTAGTTCCTACTTAAGCAACCCAGAATGGCTATTCCATAGCCAAGATCAAAGAGAATCCAGAGATCATTTGTGGATCCAAAATTCCAATATGTCCCTCTTCTCACAAGATCAGTATCACCAGATATTATTTTTGAGGAGAGGAGGAAAGCAGGGGAGGGAAGTAGAATTCTGAGAAACCAGGTAATTTTATCTGAGCAGCAATATATCAATATAAAGGAATGGATTGCTTATGGCACAAGACCAAGTTTACTGGTTTGGAATAAAATTTATTGTTATTGTTATTTATTTTCAATCTTCATAGCACATAGGAACTCCTGAGGAATACCAGAGCTGTTTTACAGAAAGGAAGACACTACATTTTGTCTGTGTGGTGTGAGTAAAATTTCTGGACACACTACACTAATATAAAATATTAACATTGGATTTGTATGTTATAATTTTATAGTATTAGACTTCATGTATATCATTCACTATTGTGTGTCTAATGCCAGTACAGTACAAATCTTAGTATTTGTTGAATCAACCTAATGAATAAATGAATGAATTCATTTTGAAAAGTGTCTCATAACACTACTGTGAAGTAGATATTATTATACGACCCATCAAAAATCAGGCTCAGAAAAGTTAACTAATTTGTTAAAAGACTCATACAATTTGTATGTGATCGGATTAGAGCTTAAACCTAGGTCTCCTGACTCCAAGGCCATTTCCTGTTTCTATATCACTTGTTCTCACTTCAATCTCATGCTAGCCACAAACCTGCCACTAAGATGTTAAAGGACATAGAGAGATTTTTCTAAGGTCCACTCTAGGCCTAGGGTCCTGCCCACTGACTCATGATTCACATTCCTATTCTGTTGTGAAGCATCTGTGATTAGCAGTTCTCACGTATTCATGTCTGATATGAATTTCTACATAGCTCAGTTTAAGAAGGTACAAGTCACCTCCTTGGCACTGACTTTCTGCTCACACAGTAAAAGCCAATCTCCCTCAGCATTTTTAGCTCCTTTTAGTGCTTACCCAACAGTTTCTGTCTTTTGAGTCCCCAGATTGAGAGTTCAGAAATGTAGTCCATGGCTGGAGGCTAATGGTTTCTGTCTTCCTGTTTATAGCAATGATCTTTGCGAAGCTGAAAGAGGTCCTTTAACCCTGGCCTCTCAGAACGATGCATGCACAGTTCTGTAAACATTTTCAGAGGCTTTGAAACAGTTTTGAAAGGTGAAAATTTAGAATATTAAAGCTGACAAGAACCTCAAAAAGCATTGGTCCAACTGCACAGATGAGGGAACAGTAGCCCAAAGTGCAGATGAGACTTGGCCAAGATCACAAAGTCTGGAGTTCTAAGGCATACTAGATTACTCTTTAAAGATTCTGAATCCTCCATTCCCTATCCCCAACCCAACATCTCTATCTTAATTTCCTGAGGCTCTTCCCCTAGGAGTTTGGCCAAAATCCTGTGGAATTGACAATTGGCACTTGTTTTACTAAGAAGATTATACACTCTCCATTTCAAAGGCTAGGGTAGTTTAGATACAAAGAGTTTAAGTCACTTGCCAGTGGTCACCTAGCAAAACATGTTATATTTAACTGATATCTTTCTGACTTCTAATCTCTAGACCCCCAAATCTCTGCCATTCACATATTCATTGTAATCCATTTTCCAATGAAACCAAACTGTGTTGACTCTCTATTACTTATATAATAAGGCCTGAATTTAACTATTCAAATCCCTTAGTATTTTGGCTCCAAGCTAATCTAGGCCCTCACCGTTACACTGACCCATGTTTAGCCTACTCCAGGCCAGCGCTCATCCCGATCCCTCCAACCCCTCTGCCTTAAGCACCATCTTCTGATTTCTTTACCTGCTAAATTGTTCTCATCCTTCAAGGCTAAGCTCAAATAATTCCTCCTCTCAGAGGCATTTTCTGGGTCCTCATGATAGAATTCAATGTTCACTCCTTTGTGTCCCTATACCATCCTATATCTGGATTATGGTATTTTAAGTTATATTTTAAGTTTTTAGTAATGTATTTGAATACTGCACTTGACTGCATCTCCTTGAAGGAAGGATATAGTTCATTTTTATAAAATGAATGAACATATCATTCATTAAATAGAAAAGCAGATAGTGGAGAAAAGCATCAGGATGTAGAAGATGCTTTAATACCTATTTATTCTCCTTTCCTCTTCATTTAATATTGACACTAACCCCTTGGATCCTTGTCTCCACTTTACAATGGAAAAAGAGTAGGGGTCATACATTTTACATAACTTGGCCATGGTTACAGCGCTTAACCTTAGCAGAGCTGGGATTCTACCAGGGCCTTCCGAATCCATGTTCAAGGGCCCATTCTATTGCGCTTCTGTTGCCTCTCATGGGCTCAGTCAAGCTACCAGAAAAAAGCTCAGGGAACTCTAAACATCCTCTCCTATGGTAGGCCACACTGGGTTTGAGTGGGCTCTAGGAGGCTCTCTATCTATATGACAACAGTTTTTATAGTTTTGAAATGGCTAAATATTGACCTCGAAATATGGCTGAGATTGTTTTTCCCATCATCTGCATAATAAAAGACCCCACAGACTGACCTGTTTACCAATTCTTATTTCCTCCCACATAAGAATCCCTCTGGAGCTAGAGTACCATATCACATTTCTTATATGGAAAATGGGCTGTCTGCCAGAAATCTGAATTTCAATCTCTAGCCCAGACTTTCTGCCCCAAACCAGTATTAAATATTTTGCTGATATGGATTTGTTACTTTAAGTAGAATGCATTTTACCAGACCCAGAGCAGACATTATACATTTATTTATTTATTTATTTTAGGAATTGACAAATTAAGAGTATAGCTCTCTAGTATGCACTGAACGATTCGATGTAAGCAAGTGCTGCCAAGTGACAAGACAGGAGTAATCTTTGCAAACTTTCTCAGGATGGAGGGTGCAATAAAACAGAACTGCAGAATTATGTTCCCAAGAATCAGTCCCAGTGATCTCTCTCAAGCACAGTGTTTGTGAACAGCAAGAAACCACAGGGCACAGAGTTTATTTAAGAGGACTCTGAGAGCTTGTAGGATCATAGAACCATGTCATCGTAAAGGTTCTCAGAGATTTGTCCATGCCCCATAGGTGGGAAAAGTGAGTTGCAGAGAGAATAAATAGCTTGCCTAAAGTCACACAGTGAGCTAGTCGTGAGTATGACTGGAATCCAGATGTTCTGATATCCTGGTCCCAATACCATCCACTTTGCACTATACTTCAGGGAAAAATATGGGACCATTTTAGCATAATGAAAACAAGTGCAGGGTTTAGAGTAAGTGGGACCTGCGTCTGTATGCTGTCATTAAGTAGCTATGTGACATTTATATGTTCCTCAGTCTCTCTGAGCTTCAGTTTCCTTAGCTGTAAAGTGAAGTAATATCTACTTCATAAGAGTATGGAATTCATAGAATTACTGTGAGAATAAAATGTGTGTATGTATGGAAAACTCTTAGCACAGTGTCTAACACAGTAAGTTCTCGATAAATGTTCATTTTTTGTAATGATAATCCTATTGCTACTACTTTCTTTTCCTTTTCATCTCTTGATTAACTCCAAGGGCAAAATTAGAAGTACTGGCTATCTCTCCTTTTTATAGAAAGAGTGAGTGAATAGAAAAACCCCTTTAAAATGGAAGGAAGACCTAATACCATTTTTTAAGTGAGAAGAGGTTAACATAACTTGAAAATAACTTTCACAGCCTCATCTAGGAGTTCAGTTTACCTAACCATAATAGATTTAAAATATATCTCTCTTTAGTGATGGCCCCTAATGCTGGCTGGCAGCTCTTAAGGCAATTCTGAGAGACTATAGAACATACAGCATTCCAGAGATGGGTAAGAGTATTTCTAGTTAAATCTCTCTTGGACACTGTCTTCACTAAAAGGGTTTTACCTTCTTGCTTAAATCACAGATATATGCCTCACATGTACTCCTCACTCTGATCACTAGCAGTAATACCACTGAGTTCTAGAGCACACATTTTCTTTTGTCTCTCTTCTTTTTTCCTAAAATTCTCCAGTGCATAGATGATTTGTCCCTGTATACTAGCACCCAGGGCCCATTTCTGAGCATGTTCCTAGTAGGTATCTTTTGAATGAATGAAAAGTACTACCATAAAGTTTACTCCTAAGAGAAGCAATGTAGAAGATACTGCTTGGAGTGTCTACTGAATCCCCAGTGATGCTCCATTCCCTGGAAATGACTACAAAATCCAGGGCTGGCCACATGGCCTTGTCTGTTCAACATGGTCCTGCCCTAGGCATAGCCCATTGACCCATAAGCCACAACATGACCTAAGTCAGGACAATCAGTGTCTCTCTCTGAGAAACTTGAACTAGAAATGGAGAAACAAGACTAGTTTTTTTTGACACTGAGTTACATTCATGTTAATATCTGAGTAAGTATTCCATGAATTTATACTGCTAAGATTCCCTGAGGAATGCTTGGGGGATTCCTTCCCAGGCTTTGTTCCCCAACTTTCCTTTAAATGCTATAAAAGATTTCAATATTCTTCCAATAACATCATTGTTTTGTTTTATTGTTCTTTTTCTTTTATAAGTAAGAACAACTTTTCTCTAGAGGGGTAGAGAATTATCTTTTAATGGTTAGCATCACTTTTTTTTTTGAGAAAGGAACTGTCTTATTTTGGAAAAATATTGTGATAAGCTACTTGGGGATAGAAGATGAAATTCTAAGATCATGAGCTTCAGCTGGTGACAAGGAAAAAAAAAGATGAAATTCTTCTAGTTCATAAGAAATGAACAGGAATTAAGGGATGGGACAAGCATAGAAGAAAGGAAAGGGAAGTAGGAAGAAAGAATTAAAATATATACAGACAGTCCTCAACTTATGATGGATCAACTTACCATGGTGTTTTCAGCTATGTACATTAATGATGAGTACCCATACATTTTGTTTTTCACTGTCAATATGGTATTTGATAGATTACATGATGTATTCAACATTTTATTATAAAATAGGCTTTGTGTTAGATGATTTTGCCCATCTGTAGGCTAATGTAAGTGTTCTGAACACATTAAAGTTAGGCTAGCCTAAGCTATGATGTTTAGTAGGTTAGGTATATTAAATGTACTTTCAACTTATGATATTTTCAATTTACAATGGGTTCATTGGACATAACCCCATTGTAAATTGAAAAGTATCTGTATAGAAATAAAGATATGGAGAAGATAAAGCCAAAATTAATAGAAATGGCTAAAGATGTTTTAAGAACAGCTGTTACTAATATTAATATTAAAATTTAAGTATTTTTGCACTGCTATCACATACATACCCCAAATTGCCATGACATACATTGCCATAACATACATCTCCCCAAATCTTTAGGAAAGTTTGTTATGTAACTTTATATAGTAGGCTAATTGTTCATATGTATATGTGTCTGTGCCTGTGGTCATGTACAAGTGTGTGTGTGTGTGTGTGTGTGTGTGTGTGTGAACTTAGATACATCCAGAAGAAGAGCTGAATTCCTTGTCTGGGTCAATAAGGACATCATATGCAGGACAGCAAGATGATCTACAAACTCAACTAATACAGGGAGCTGTGAGCCAGCAGTAACTCATAATACCATAATTCACCCCTACTCACAAAAAACTCTGGGAGAGATTGGAAAGGATATACAATTTAAAAAATCTCCAATAATCATTTTCCTCTCCCCTCACCACCATCTCTCTCCCTTCCTCCACAACAGCCACACTCTATCCTATCTACAATCTCAAATGTCCACATTGTGCTCTCTATCTGCAGAAGCATTTGCACTACAAGAATTTTTTGAAGTCCAACCCATTGATCCTGTCATTTGATAGCTACCACTCTCTTCTTCCATTCAATGTCCAACATTATAATTATTTCCTCACAAACACCTTCAGTTCCCTTGCCTTCATCCATTTTTTTCTCATGTAGCAAAATTCAAACCCAGAATGAACTCTTCCACTTACCTTATCCAAGCTCCAAATAACTGGAGAAAATCACATATCTCAGTAGAATGATTACACTTTAAATTTATAATATCAGTCCTGAAGCAAATGCTACCATTGCTCAGCAATTCTACAAGGTTATTCTGGTAAGTAGGTTTCTCTTTTTTTTTCTCTGAATAAAAAACTAGTTCAAACCTTCTTCTAGCTCTTGAAAACCATTATTCTTTTTCCCTCACCACCATTCTTAGAGGGAAGTAACACCTAATGCTTTCTATTTTAGAAACTATCAGGCAGGAGCATTCTCATATTCCCACAACCAAAATTAGAAATATGCCTGTCTTTTTCTATAATCCTGTTATCGTGAATTAAGATGTCCTTCTTCCTAACAAAGCCCTTAGCAATGGTCTGGATCCCCTTCCTCTCACTTGCTCAAGGATTGCACTGTTTTGGCCATCTCCTGTGTCTTCTGCATCATCAGTACTCTCTCCCTGATGTCACCATTTGAAAATAACCTTGACCCCTTGACTCAACACTCCATCCACCATCAGCTACCGCCCATTTCTCTGCTCCTCTTCTTGGCCAAACTTCCACATATGTATGCTGCCAGAACCACTAGTTCTTCAAGGACAATTGAATTCACTCTACTCTTGGTTTTTCTCCTATCTCTGGCCGCTTGTTTTCTGATTTCTATGTAGGCCCCTTCTCTTCTGTCCAATTTCTAACTATTGAAACTTCCCAGGGTTTGATCCTATACCATCTACACTTTTTTTTTGCTCCACCTTTCTTCCTAGGCTTATTCCAAATACAGGCTTTAAATATAATCTATATGCTGACAATATCAAACATATATCTCTAACTCAAACTTCCCCTCTGGACTCTAGCCTTGTATGTCTAAAAGACTATTAGATATTTTCCCTTGAAGATCTCACAAGCATCTAAAACTTGGCATCTCCAAAATAGAAGTGCCCACTCTCCTATTTTACCCACATTCCTGGTCTTTCAAAATTCCCTAATGCAGTCAACAGCAATAATATTTAACCAGTTCCCAAGCCAAAAACCTGAACTCCACCTTGATTCCTCACTCTCCCTCATTCCTTGATTCCGTTAATCTTTCAATAATCTACCAAATCTCAAGCCTTTTAATTTCTTTTCATTTCTACTGCAACTGGTCCTAATCCAAGCCATTGTTATCTCACTAGTGCAACAGCCTTCTTACTAATTCCATCTCTTCTACAGTGATTCATTATATTCTCTTCTCCACAGAAGCCAACAAATTTTTTAAAAAGCACATCAATTTTCATAAATGTAAGTCCTCCTCAAAAGTCTCTACTTTCTTGTCATGTGCATTTTTGGCCCTATCTAACTTTAGCCCTGTCTCTCTCCAACTTCATCTTCTGTTAAATTTCTCCTTTCACTTCCATGAATTCTATATAATACCTTTCCCACTAGAGGATTTCAACTACTCTCTTCCTTCTAGCATGATCTTCAATGCTCTTCACTTTTCTCCTTCTAATCATTCAAGCTTCAGAGTAGATGTTTTCTCCACAGAGAAGCTTCTTTTGACCGTATCATCTAAGTAAGTCCCTCATGCTATATTCTAACACTAAAATGGTAACTTATCACAGCATATCACAGTTTTAAATTACAAATGCATTTAATTGTTTACTTGTGTACTCTCGCTTTTTACCATTAGATCACAAGGCCCATGAAGGAAGAAGTTACATGTATTCTTTTTAGTGATGTACAATTTTACCCCAGCACAAATTTGGTCCTCTATAAATATCTGTCATATAATGTTGAATAAAATCTAGGACTGTAAAGACTATATTTTAAAAGATATGTGACTAAACTGTCCACTTCCTAAGGACAGAGACATATCTCATTTATCTTTATTTCTTTAGCATTCAGCACAGGCAAAGAATAGGTTGTCAGGGAAGGCTTTTGGAACTAAATTGAGACACATTCTTTGAGTCTGACATTTCAAACAATATAATGTACCAGTTTCATAATCCTAGCAACTGTCTAGCTTTGCCTGTGTTCTCCTTAAAGTGTTAAGGACTCTGAACAGGGCAACATGTGTGATATAGAAGGCCTGCGATTTTAATTGATTAAGACATATTCTGAATCTCAGCTTTTTTCCTCTTAGTAGCCAAGACTTGAGGTAATTAGTTAATGTTCGGAAGTCTATTTTCTAGAGTATAAAATAGCTACAGAAATAGAGATCTTTTGAAGATCAAATAAGATAATATATTTGAAATAGCAAGCACATATTGGCATACCTCAGTGATATTGCTGGTTTGTTTCCACTACAATAAAAAGAATATTGCAGTAAAGCAAGCCACATGAATTTTTTGATTTCCCAGCACATATAAGTTATGTTTAAACCATACTAATAAGTGTGCAATATCATTATGTCTAAAAAGGTACAAACCATAATTAAAAAGTACTTTATTATTGAAAATGCTAACAATTACCTGAGCCTTCAGCAGGTTGTAATCTTTTTGCTAGGTTCATGGCTGCTGAATGATTAGGGAGCTGTTGCGGAAGATTGGGGTGGCTGTGGCAATTTCTTAATATAGACAACAATGAAGTTTGCCAAATTGATTGACTCTTCCTTACACAAAAGAATTCTCTATAGTTTCCAATGTTGTTTGATAGCCTTTTATCCACAGTAGAATTTTTGAATTTGGACTCAATCCTTTCAAACTCTGCTCCTTCTTTATCAGCTAAGTTTATGTAATACCCTAAATCCTTTGTTGTCATTTAAAAATGTTCACAGTATCTTCATCAGGAGTAGATTCCTTCTCAAGGAACCACCTTATTGTCATGTATAAGAATCAACTTCTCACCTGTTTAAGTTTTATCATGAAATTGCAACAATTAAATTACATCTTCAAGCTCCACTTTTAATTCTAGTTCTCTTTCTATTTTTACTACATCTGCAGTTCCTTCCTTCACTGAAGTCTTGAACCCCTCAAAGTCATTGATGAGGGTTGAAATCAACTTTTTTCAAATTCTAGTTAATGTTGAAATTTCGACCACCTGCCATGAATCACTAATGTTCTTAATGGCATCTAAAATGATGAATTCTTTCCAAAAGGTTTTCAGTTTATTTTGCCCAGATCCATCAGAGGAATCACTATGTATAGCAACTGTAGCCTTAAAAAATGTATAAATAATAAAACTTGAAATTTGAAATTACTTCTTAATCACTAAGTTGCAAAATATTGTGTCAGCAGGCATAAAAACAGCATTCATCTCCTCGTACATCTCCATCACAGTTCTTGAGGGACCAAATGCATTGTTAAGCAGGAATATTTTGAAAGAAATATTTTTCTTAGCAGCAGGTCTCAACAGTGGGCTTAAAATATTCAGTAAATCATGCTGTAAACACATTTGCTGTCATGTAGGCTTTGTTTTTCCCTTTATAGAGCACAGGCAGAGTAGATTTAACACAGTTCTTAAGGGCCCTGGCAGTTTCAGAATGGCAAATGAGCATTGGCTTCAATTTGAAGTGGCCAGCTCTATTAACCCCGAACAAAAGAGTCAGCCTGTCCTTTGAAGCTTTGAAGCCATGCATTGACTTCTCTCTAGATATGAAAGTCCTAGATGTTATCTTTTTCCATTATAAGCCTCTTGTGTCTACATTGAAAATCTGTTGTTTAGGGTAGCCACTTTCATTAATTATCTTAGCTAGATTTTCTGGATAATTTGCTGCAAATTCTACATTAGCACTTGCTGCTTTATCTTGCACTTTTATGTTATAGAGATGGCTTCTTTCTTTAAACTTCATGAACCAACCTCTGCTATCTTCAACTTTTCTTCTACAGCTTTTTCACCTCTCCCAGCCTTCATACAATTGAAGAGAGTTAGAGCCTTGATCTGGATTAGGCTCTGGCTTAAAGGAATGTTGTGGTTGGTTTGATCTTCTATCCAGACAACTAAAACTTTCTCCATATCAGCAATAAAGCTGTTTTGTTTTCTTATAATTCACATGTTCACTGGGGTAGCACTTTTCATTTTCTTGAAGAACTTTTCTTTGCATTCACAACTTGGCCTAATGTTTGGCACAAGAGGCCTAGCTCTTGGCCAGCCTTGGCTTTTGACACGGCTTCTTCACTAGGCCTAATCATTTCTAGCTTTTGATTTAAAGTCAGAGACATGAGATTCTTCCTTTCACATGAACACTTACAAGTCATTCTAGAGCTGTTAATTCACCTAATTTCAATATTGTTGTGTCTCGGGGAATAGAGAGGTCCAAAGAGTGAGAGAGAGATGGAGAAATGGCAGGTCAGTATAGCAGTCAGAACACACACATTTATTGATTAAGTTCACTGTCTTACATGGGCACAGTTCGTGGTGCCCCAAAACAATTACAATAGTAACATCAAAGATCGCTAATCACAGATAACTATAAAAATATAATAATAATGAAAAAGTTTGAAATGTTGCAAGAATTACCAAAATGTGACATACAAAGTGAGCACATGCTGTTGGAAAATGATGCCAATAGACTTGCTCAATGCAAGGTTGTCATAAACCTTTAATTTGTAAAAAAAAAAAAAAAACGCAGTATTCAAAAAGAGCAATAAAGGAAAGTGCAATAAAACAAGGTATGCCTATAGTTTGTGTGCAATGAAGGTTAGCTCCCATTCTAACATTTAAAAATAAATTTTATTGGGCTGGAAGTGCTCTTGGAGATCATGCAGATAACTCTTCTGATATTACAGACAGGGACTTGCTTAGAGTCACACAAAATATCAGTGCGAAGGCTGAAATTAGCATATGTATTTTTTCTCTGAATTCTTTTTCTTTTTCTATTAAAAAAGATATTGTAAAAGTCTATAGTATGGTTTTAGGAAAGAAAAAAATTGTATTGTATTATCATAGTGGATATACTGTAAAAGATGACCTTGAAAATTTGTAGATAAGCAAAATTTCTAAGCCAATATCCAATATCCAAGGGCTATTATCTATTCAAATTCAGTCAACAAATATATATTGAATACATACTTTATCATTTTATTTTATTTTAATTTTTTTTATTTTAGAATATTACATAGCTCCAAATGCTTTGATCACATAAATTGACTTTTTACCACCCAAGTCAAAGCTATAAGCTTGCCCATCCCTGAGACAGTGCCCACTGAACCCTTTAGGTGGGAATTTACCAATACCCTCCTTGCCCCTCCCACCTGCCAGATCCCTGATGAATGTTACTTCCACATGAGTACATAAGTGTTGATCGATTAGTACCAATATAATGGTGAGTACACATGGTGTTTGTTTTCCATTCTTGTGATATTTCACTTAGAAGAATAGGCTTCAGTTCCATCCAGGTTAATACAAGAGGTAGCTGACTAATTTTTCATGGCTGAGTAGTACTCCATGGTATACAGATACCACGTTGTATTAATCCACTCATGTACTGATGGGCACTTGAGTTGTTTCCACATCTTTGCAATTATGAATTGTGTTGCTATAAACATTCAAGTACAGATGTCTTTTTTATACCATGTCTTTTTTTCCATGGGGTAGATACCCAGTAATGGGATTACTGGATCAAATGGTAGTTCTACTTTTAGTTGTTTGAAGTATCTCTATATTACTTTCCATAGAGGCTGTACTAGTTTACAATCCCACCAGCAGTGCATGAATGTTCCTATCTCTCTGAATTCATGACAACATGTGTTGTTTTAGAACCTTTTGATTAAAGCCACTCTCACTGGAGTTAAGTGATATCTCATTGTGTTTTTGATTTGCATTTCCCAGATGATTAGCCATGTTGAGCATTTTTCATATGTTTCTTGGCCATTAGTCTATCTTATTTTGAAAAGTTTCTGTTCATGTCCTTTGCCCAATTTTTAATGGAGTTGCTGAATTTTTTCTTGCTGATTTTCCTGAGTTCTTTATAGATTCTAGTTATCAGCCCTTTATCAGATGTAGCATGCAAATATTTTCTTCCATTCTGTGGATTGTTTATTCACTCTAATGATTGCTTCTTTGGATGTGCAGAAGCTTTTTAATTTGATCAGGTCCCATTTATTTGTTTTTGTTGTTGCTGTGATTGCTTTAGGGGTCTCCCTCATAAATTACTTGAGTAGGCCAATGTCTGTAAGAGTTTTTCCAACATGTTCTTCTAGAATGCTTATGGTTTTATCCCTTAGGTTTAAGTCTGTTATCCATTGTGAGTTGATTTTTGTGAGAAGTGATAGGTGTTAGATCCTGTTTCAGTCTTCTACCAATGGTTATCCAATTTTCCCAGCATCATTTATTGATAGGGGTAGTTTTCCCCAGTGTATGTTTTTGTCTGCTTTGTCAAAGATCAGATGGCTATATGAGGATGGTTTCATATCTGAGTTCTTTGTTGTGTTCCATTGGTCTATGTTGCTATTTTTGTACCAATGCCATTATGTTTTGGTTACCGTAATCTTGTAGTATAGCTTGAAGTCTGGCAAATTGATGCCTCCCAATTTGTTCTTTTTGTTTAAGGTTGCTTTTGCTATAAGGGCCTTCTCTGGTTCCATATGAAGTGTAGAATTACTTTTTCTAGTTCTGCAAAAACGATGTTGGTATTTTAATAGGGATTGTATTGAATCTGTAGATTTGGGTAGTATAGACATATTAACAATGTTGATTCTACTGATCCATGAGCATGTTATATTTTTCTATCTATTTATGTCGTTTGCTATTTTCTTCCTCAGTGTTTCATAGTTCTACCTGTAGAGGTCTTTCACCTTCTTAGTTAAATATATTTCTAGGTATTTTCTTTTCTTTTTTGCTGTTGTGAAAGGTACTGAGTCTTTGATTTGGTCCTCAACTTGTCTGTTGTGGGTGTACAGGAATGCTACTGATTTGTGTATATTGATTTTGTAACCTGAGACTTTGCTGAATTTATCAGTTCCAGTAGTCTCTTGGCAGATTCTTTGGGGTTTTCTAGATATCAGATCATATTGTCAGCAAAGGGTGATAATTTTACCTCTTTTGCTCCCATTTGTATACCCAGGATTTCCTTCTCTTGTCTGATATCTCTGGCTAGGACTTACAGCACAATGTCGAATAGAAGTGGTGATAAAGGGCAACTTTGGTTCCAGTTCTAAGCTACAATGCTTTCCATTTTTCCTCATTCAGTGTGATGTTGGCTGTGGGTTTGTTGTATATGGCTTTTATCATTTTGAGGTAAGTCCTGTGTATGCCTATTTTGTTAAGTGTTCCTATCATAAAAGGGTGCTGAATTTTGTCAAATGCTTTCTCTGTGTCTACTAAGAGGATCATATGGTCTTTGTTTTTGTTTCTATTTATGTGGGGAAATACATTTAAAGATTTGCATATGTTGAACCATCCTTGAATCTCTGAAATAAAGCCCACTTTGTTATGATGGATTATTCTTTTGATGAGCAGATTAATTCAGTTTCCTAGGCTTTTATTGAAAATTTTTGCATGTATAGTCATAAGGGATATTGGTCTGTAGTTTTCTTTTTTCTTTTTTGCTGAGTCCTTTCCTGGCTTTCGTATCAAGGTGATGTTGGTTTTATAAAATGTGTTGGGGAGGATTCCTTCGTTCTTGATGTTATAGAATAATTTCTGCAGGATAGGAACCAGTTCTTCTTCGTAGGTCTGGTAAACCATCTGGTCATCTGTGAAACCATCTGATCTGGGACTTTTATTTATTTTTTTTTGGAAGATTTTTTAATTTCCCCTTTAATTTTAGTACTTGATATTGGTCTGTTCAGAAATTCTGTTTCTTTCTGTCTGAGCCTAGAGGGGCTGTGTAATTCTAGGACTTTGTCCATTTCATTCACATTTTCAAGTTTATGTGCATAGAGATTTTTATAGCAGAGATAATATTTTGTATTTACATGGTATCAGTCATAATTACTCCCTTTTCACTCCTGATTGAGCTTATTAGAATCCTTTCTTTTTTGCTTCTAGTTGATTTAGGACAAGCCTGTCAATTTCGTTTAGCTTTCAAGAATCAACTTTTTGTTTCATTAATCTTCCGTATAGTCTTTTGTTATCCATTTCATTTAGTTCTTCTCTGATCTTGGTAAGTTCTTGTCTTCTGATGGGTTTGGGATTGGTTTGCTCATCCTGTTCCAGTTCCTTGATATGATTCATTAGATTGTTGATCTGTGATCTTTTTGTCTTTTTGATGTAGGCATTTATGGCTATGACTCTTCCTCTCAGGACTGCTTTAGCTGTGTTCTACAGATTTTGATAAGTTGTGCCTCCTTTATCATTTAGCTCAAAGAATCTTTTTTGTTTTCCATCTTAATTTCCTCCTTGACCTGACTATCATTCAGCAGTAGGTTGTGCAGTTTCCATGGCATTGTATAGAGATGAGTGTTTCTGTTGGAATTGATTTCTAATTTTATTCCACTGTGGTCTGAGATGTGTGGTATAATTTCTATTTTTTAATTTCTTGAGACATGTTTTCTGGCCTAGGATGTGATCAATGTTAGGGAATTTCCCATAAGTTGATGAGAAGAATGCATATTCAGTGGTTTTTGGGGTAGAATGTTCTGTAAATGTCTGATGGGCCCATTTGTTCTAGAGTTCCATTTAAGTCCATTGGTTTTTTGCTCATTTTCTGTTTAGAGGATCTATTCTGTTATGTTATAAGAGTGTTGAAATCACCTGCTAGTACAGTGCTGCTGTTTGTCATTCCCTTTAGATCAAGTAGGACTTGCTTTATGAATCTGGGTGTACCTGTGTTGGGTACATAAATATTGAGAATTGTTATGTCTTCTTGTTGAATTGCTTCCTTTACCATTATATTAATATAATGACTATCTTTGTCTTTCATTACTTTTGTTGATTTTAAGACTAAGTTATCTGACATTAGAAATTTATACCAGCTTTCTTGTTGTTTTCATTTGCATGGAATATTTTTTTCCATCTCCTCACCTTGAGTCTGCATGCATCCTTTTCTGTTAGATGTGTTTCCTCGGGATAACAGATTCTTATCTTGTATTTTTTTTTACCCATTCAGCCAGCTTATGTCTTTTCAATGGGGAGTTGAAGCCATTCACATTTATTGAAGGAATTGATAAGTGGGGCAGATTTCTGTTCATCCTGTTGAGTAGAACTTTGTTGCTTTGTTTTATCTCTTGAGCCATTGTGGTATCTGGGCTTTAACATTTATCTTATGGGTTATTTTACACTGGTGGTTATCCATTGTGCTGATTTGTGTACAATTCAGTTCTGAGTACCTCCTGCAGGGCAGGTCTTGTCTTGGCAAACTCCCTCAGTGTTTGCTTGTCTGTGAAAGTCTTTATTTCCCCCTCATAAAGGAATCTTAGGTTTGCAGGGTACAAAATTCTAGGATGGCCATTATTTTGTTTGAGAAAACTGAGAATGGGACCCTGATCCCTTCTGGCTTGTAAGATCTCAGTTGAGAAGACTGCAGTTAGTCTGCTAGGTTTTCCTTCATAAGTTACCTGATGTTTTCACCTTATGGCTCATAGGAACACCTCTTTCACGTTTTTACTATGTCATTTAATTGTCATTAATTGTCAATTTTAAGACACACATTTTCCCTCTATTTTACATCTCTAAAATCCAGATATATCTTACAGTCTCTGTGACAGTCATGACCCACTGATATTGCCTAAGTACACATATAAAAACTTGCTAATGTGTCAGCAGCTTGGGAGAAAATACCAGGTAACAGTGGACACTTTGAAGAAAGGCTGCATCACTGTGTTCCTAAAGACACAGAAAATGCTACTGTGTGGAAAAATGTGCCTATTGACAACTTTGAGTCAAAAAATAATTATGAAGAGGTCAATCCTGAATATTTTCAAAATACCTTAACACTTTACTTGCATGTTTTTTACTATAAATAAGAGAGCTGTGACTTAAAAAACTCTATAAATAAGTTAAAGAGTTCTTTCAATGAGCATAAAATAAAAACTCAGTGTAGTAAGAAAGCATTGTGCCAGGGTTTAGTTGACAATATTTTTCTTTCTTAGTAGTACATAAAGAAATGGTGTATCTTACAGTTGATGGCTTTTTAATGTTGTTGAAATGTGGTAAGTGAAACCAAATAAAATGTTTCAGGCTATATAACACTTTCTAACACAAATATACCAATCACTTTAATCTTGCACTGATTAACAACAATTTAGGTTAGGCTGTGACTCTATTAAAATTCTATTAACCCATTATTGAATACCACATATGGTTATATCATTGTAGTCAACAGTAAGAACTCTGGAATCCAACTAACCTATGGTTTAATCTTAACTCTCCTATTTACCAAATCTTCGACCTTAGACAATTTACTTAAGCTCTCTCACCCTCATTTTTTGATTTTTAAAAATTGGTGCAATAATAAAACCTATCTTTCAAAGTTTGTTGTAAGAATTAAATGAGATAATGTAACTAAAGCAATTAGCAATACCTGATACCTAGGAATGGCTCAATGTCTGTTAACCACTACATTATTATTGGCCACTACTATTACAATAATATCATATTACTTGATCTTTACAACATCCATTTGAGATTATTACCTCCAATTTATAGATTTGATTCTTAGAAACTTTCTCATGGAAAAGGGTTATACAGACTACTGATTATTTAGAAAACATATGGTTAATAAATTATATTAGTCAGTTAATTGTCAGAAACTCAACCTTAAGTTCCTTGCCACTCAATATTTGTGAAAAAGCTTAGTTCAGAGAGAGAGAGAGAAAATACACAGAAAATAGCATAAAAAGTATATATTGCATCCACTCTTTGAAATATTCTAAAATTTATCTTTGACTCAAGCCAGGATACATGAGAATGATATTTTGGTTTCTTATATGATGGCATTGATCAATATGGCAGATAACAAAGGATTACATTGAGAAATGTTATAAGAAATAGCCCTATGAAATTTTTCTTTTCTGTTCAGATGTGGCCAAGGATGTGGCTGAGAATATTGTTTATCACATAATAACCTGTAGTCTTTATAAAGACTGCTTACTTCTCCCTATCTCTGTGGGTCTTGGTGTCAATAAAAGCTGTGTTTGTCCTAAAAACCTTAATTGATTTTTGTAACGGATAGTGTGAGCCATGTGTCTGTTCATATATCTCTCTTTGCCCAGGCTTCTAGGAAACTCAAAGTCAAGTTTATTACTCAATCCCAACAAGTGTGGTCATTGTCCTTACTCCTGGCTTACTCTTTTTTTCTACTCTCATTTTGCCAGAAGAGACAGCTTGTGAGATGTCTCCAAGATGAGAAAGAGCTTGGTGCCTTCTGGGCACCAAAAGGAAACAATGTAGTTGGATCATTTTAAAAGTGGCTAAGAGATGAAGCTGAAAAGATAGATATGGCCAGCTGGGGAACCAGGATGCAATGATAAGTTCTGTATTTTTATAATCTACTTAAAAGAATCTGTGGCAAATGAAATATAACAAATAAATCAGTCATTAAATAAAATACATATATAGATAAATACAAATCACGTATCTGTAGAATTCCAATGGGAAAAATGAATTAAACTATTTTTGTCTGCCTCCAACCCTGGTTTGTAGTGACGATTCCTCTACAGTCAGCAAAATGGAGAGCAGAAGGGTGAAGGTCATATGATACTAGAGCAATATCTCTAAGAAGAATAGCATAAACACATTTTGGAAGAGAAATTTTTTGCCAGTATCCACCTGGCTAGAATACTCCCCAACTCCCCATCAGCTGCTATTAGAGAATTAACTCAATCCACATGAGCATGCTACATGTGCCAGCCCTGAGCATAGCACTGCTTTTACAAGCAATTTAGAGGCTTTAGAAGGTTAGCAGGCTGACGTAGCTTGATGGAGAAGAACAGGATTGGGGTTTGAAACCAATTCTGCACCTACTAGCTGTGTGACCTTGGCAAGTGATCACTCTGAGAATAGTTTTCTCATGTATCAAATAGGGGAGAATGGCACTACCATTCTTATCATGCAGGGTTGCATTGAGATTAACTGTAGATAAAATGAAGATAGTAACAAGATATTATGGAAATAATACAGGTGAGGAAACTAGGAGAACTGACTACTCCAAGTGTCTCTGAAATTTAGTTTCTGTGAAAGGAAGAAGTTGGATTGTAAAGTCCTGGATGGAATTATCTCCCAACTTTATCGGTTTGCAGAATAGTTGTACAAAATAAAAGACTATTTGGATGTAAGAAATATACAGAATGCATACTTGCCAGAAATCAAAGACTATGGTTGCTAGTTGGTCTCTTAAGGACTGTGAATTAGCCCATAGGAGCCCAAAGTTTGTCTGTAGTAAGTGGGTGACTTGGGGTATCGACAGATCTGAAGGGAAACATTTCACAGGGTTAATGTGCAAGACACTTTTTAATGGATCCATAAATGTCAAAGTGCACCTAAAGGAGAAAAAAATGAGGGAAAAAAATATGGGCATTTAATCATTCAATAGCAATACAAGTCCAGAAAACATTTTACATTTTTGGAAAAATACCTAATAAGGCAAATTTTGGCAAATTTAGACTTCTGAAAAAAAGTATTTATTTGGTACCTTCTGCATGTAGGTACTGAATACGCATATCACTTAATCTTCATAATAACCCTGAGAAGTAGGATTTAATGTTTCTGTTTTATAGATGGGGAAATGATACTAAGAATGTTCAAATAATTTTCTCAGTCATACAGCCAGCAAGTGGTAGAAACGAGATATAAAGCACAGACCATTGGCTTCAAAGCCCACATTCTCTCTATTATACCAGGCTGCTTCCCAAGGAGAACCAGGGCTGTGCTCATCAAACAGATCAAGTGTCTATAGAGTATAATTAGGATGAATCTGCAGAGAAACTAAGCAATGAAATATTGTGGCTTTCATATTAGAAAAGAAAGAAGAGTATAAAAAGATGACTATAAAAAACTAATAAAATAAAAATAATAGGAGGTAGCTGGTTGAAACTTTATAGATTAAAAAGCACATTCCCTTATCCATTAACTTCCTTGTTCCTCACACTTACTTCATGATGTGAGTAGTATTATCTCCATTCTCAAGTGAGAAAACAGACTCAGAGAGGGTAGATGACTCTCCCAAGGTCACCCAGATATTAATGAGAGTTTGAGCCCAAATCTTTTTTCCAAGCTCCTGTCCTTTCCAGTATACCAAGTCAACTGTGTTCTTACTCTCATGGCCTGGACTACATCATTCTTAGAAGGATGGGTTTTTTTCTAGACTCATTTTCATTGGAAAACAGTCCCTTATTCCTAGGCATGAAAAATATCAGTCCCATTTTGTAAATATGTTTGCTCCCAAGTACTCTGAGGGAACACTGATATTGGAGCATTGCTAGCTCACAGAAACATATACTATAAGGATCTGAAAAGACCCACCTAAGCTTTGCCTAACTCCACAAGTCCAAGAATCCATTGCACATACTCTGCTCTTCTAAAAAAAAACCTGATGCTGCCAAGATAGGGGTTCGTTGCACTGTGAAGAACTTAACAAGACTATCACTTCTGGAAAGGCCCCCACAAGCTGGGAGTAGAAATCAATCTACTCTTTCAGTCAGCTTGGTAATTACAGAGAGAATGATGTTTAATGAACTTGCCCAGTTTGCTGCTCATAAAAGAAAGAAAATTGCCAGAGGCTTCAGAGTTCAATAGTGACCTGAAGACTCCATAGTTCTGTGAAGTCCATAATATCTGATCTTCACAATAATCTTGTGACCTAAGATAGAAATAGGAGATTATTCCAAATATATGAGTGAGGAAAATGAACGACAGAGAGAAACGATTAACCTAACTGAGCCTAACTAACCTAAACTACTATACAGCAGGCACTTTATTCAAACACACTTAGTCCTCACAATCAATGTAAGAACTATTAATATTATAGGTAGGTATGATGATAAAAACTGAAGTTTAAACAACTTTATTAATTTTCCCAAGGTTACAACAAATAGTAAGTGACAGAATCAAATACTAGTCTTAGCAGATTCTGCACAGTATAATCAAGATTAGTCTTGGGGAATTGGTAGTAATGTTGTCCAGCCTACACCTTCTTAATTACAGCATAGTGCTTTTTTTGATAGATTGTAAATGACTTGCCAAAGATCACTTACTCTTTTGTCTTCTCTGACTAGACATAGCTCCCTAGTAGATTTTTCACAATTTGATCTTTATATCCCAAAATATGATACAGATCTTTGCAAATTGCAAGTGATTACTAATGTTTCACAAATTAAACTAAAATCAAGCTATGACTACAGACTGTCATCGAAGATCCTAGACAATCTTAACTATAGTATATCAAATTTAAAGATACATTTAAGAAGACTTAGAGTTATGCTTCCAGCCATGATGCATAGTGGAACCAGATTTACTCTACTGTCCTAAACAACTAGAAAACTGCACAAAAATATATATAACAAGTTTTCTTCAGATACTGAATAATAGGCAATGCAGGACTCTAATATCTGAAATTAAGGACAAAAAATGAAGTGAGCCTTATGATCACCTAGGTTTTTTGCCAGAGGCATATTTTGGACTATAAAGGAGGGAGAGGGACCACAAGCACAGACTGATGGTGTTGCTAAATCAAAAAGAGAGAGATTAGAGTCCAGAGATTCTAAAATGATGAGGAATATTTCCTGAGAGGAGAGAGCTTTATAGAAAAAGAGCTTCAGAAACTTGCTTAGGCATGTCCTTGAGTCATTACTGTCTCCAAATGTGCTTGTAAGGATGAAACTCCATGAAGTCAGGGAAAGAGCAACTAGGGAGAGCTTACAACTGAAAAATTCCTAGAGATCACAGAGGGATTAGGAATAGTTCAAGTTCTAAAAGTGGAGAGTTTTCATTGATCCTTTGGGTCAATCATTAAAGCTCCAAAAAAAAAATCTTACATAATATCACTACACCAACAGGAGGATTGCTTGAGCTTAGGAGTTTGAGACCAGCCTGAGCAAGAGCCAGACCCTGTCTGTACTAAAAACAGAAAAAATTAGTTGGGTGTGGTGATGCATGCCTGTAGTTGTAGGTACATGGGAGGCCGAGGCAGGAGGATCACTTGAGCCCAGGAGTTTGACATTGCTGCGAGCTAGGCTATGCCATGGCATTCTACTCAGTACAACAGAGTGAGACTCTGTCTCAAAAAAAAAAAAAAAGCCCCAAAAGGGCCAGGCCTCTGTAATAGGGCTATTACTATTCTTATAGTAAAGGGTACTCTAGATATGCCTAATATATCTTAAAAACAAAACATACAAAGTGAAGAATTATTTTTTCTAGGTCTGTAAAGGATGAAGATGGTACTTTGATGGGGATTGCATTTATTCTGTAGATAATATTGACATTTAGGTAATATTGACATTTTAACAATATTGATTCTACCAATCCATGAACAAGGCAGATTTTTCCATCTTTTTCCATCTTCTACAATTTCTTTTTTTAGTGTTT